>JAVYIG010001864.1:0-291491 GCA_035222895.1 Strongylocentrotus droebachiensis
TAGGGGTTTAACGCACTTACGCACACCACAACCTAACACAAGCTAACACGAGAGTATTAACCTTTTAGTTTAGCCATGACTAATTAATAAACATACAGTCTGCGTATTGTTATCGGTTCGAGTCCTTTGGCAAGGCATTTATCTCGATTTGCCATTCTCAATTCAGATGTAATAAAAAAATATCTGGTTGGAATTTATTCTTGGAATGAATTGAGAGCCTTAGGTCATGTTGGCGAACGTCCAGGTAATATAAGTACTTTGTAGGTGTAATTATCATTATGAGTTGTGGTAAAAAATAAAAGCAAACATTATCCGAATATTCACCCTAGCCTGTCCCGAAGTAGAAGGTGGATGACCTTGTTCTGATGATGTCTTCGATGAATGAGAATGAGATCCAGCTCGAGAAGTTGACCAAGGTTCGGCTGTCCCTGCTTTGGTAGATAATAAACCATTTTTTGCTTTTATTTTTCAATTCAATACGTTGAACTAGACCAATTACGAAACTGTTCCTTTACGTACTTTCCCCGAATAAAATGTATGTGACGTAATTGCGACCTGTTATTCCTAGTATCAGTACTAACCTGAACTCTGTTAGGTACTGTGATGAAAGTACGCTTTCTTTCCATTGCTTTGCTGAAATATTTATGGAGATATAATGAACATGTATCTACTTATCATACGTTGATTACAGTGTGTATAATGTTAGATTAACAAAAATGAAACAAAGCCCTACCTCTCTTTTTCGATCGAATGACCAAGCTTATCACAATGACGAACAATAGAACAACCAACATCCATGGAACCAATATCAGAACTACCGTTGACAGACCTTCAAAGATTTAAAAAAAAAGGAAAAAAAAAAAAAAAAAAACGTTCCAATAGGTAACCCTTGCAAATCTTTCTCAATTACGCTTACCAATAACGATCTATCTTTTGTCTAAAAATACAATTCACAAATAACCTTAACATTTTTACTTTAAATTTTCAGTTGAAGTGTGACATTTATGGTCACATTTAAGGGTCATGTATAGTATTGGTGATACCTCAAAAGCTATATTAGATTCCTTTTAATTTTAGGAGATAAATATGAAGACACTAGCGATATTAAGATGCTGTGACATTTGTTCCTCCTCAAGTGAATTATAACACAACTGAGCTGTAATAATAATTCAATACCTATTCTGAGATTGACATTCTAACAAAAAAAGGAACTATACACACGTGTAATACCTATATATGAGTAATTTATCTCATTTGTATTATTTCTACATTTCTACATTTCTAGCAAGACATCATACTTTCAAAGTGAAAGCTCATAAATGTACATATACATCTGGCAGAAAAAGAAAGTTACCAAGCTTCCAATGAGTCGGGGGAGGGGGGGGTGGGGGGGCATTTTAGGATTAAAAATCCTGCGTATTTCACACCCCAAAACAGAAGTCGCATTCAAAATGACATAGTTATACGACCTTTAAGGGACCATCAATGAAAAGAAAAATATTTTTCTCATAGAATGTTTTTAAATCACCCGACAGGAAATAATTCGTTATTGAATCCATCTTACCTTGAAATTGACATCCGTCGGTATTAGCCATGGTTATAATGTCAGGGTGGTCTGTAGATGGTAGATATATTGAACCTAATAAAAGACAGAAAGATTTGAGCTTCTTTTCATTATCAGCATTCGATCAAATTATGTTGTGGCCATATTCATTGCAATTCCTGAAATTAAGTATTCAATTAAGAGATGTTAATAATGTCTCACATCCCTATAGGACTGTAGTTTAATACTCAAATTATTTAGTTTCTATCAGGTAACATTTGGAAGTTCTTTTCCTTTAAGTTTGTTCAGGCTATCGGTACAAGTGTTTAAAGTACATGTAGAAAGTTTTTGTGTTATTTCTTACCATGAAGCACGTTGACGTATCTTTTGGAGCAAACCACTGGGCATAGAGAGGTCTTTGACACACAGCAGGACAGAGAGTTTACGTTTGAATCAGGCTTGAAGCTAGCAAAATATAATGCTCCTGCATTTTCCCACGAAGCACTCGTATTTTCATTTCCTTTCCCATCCTGGTAAGATGTGATGAAGAAGAGTGATGACGGTGTCAGATTGAAGTTACTGGTATTGGTTTGACAGTTCAATGCACTCCTGACCACCGACGGTGGAATCAAAGGAGTCGCTTCTGACGATTTCAAGATGCTGAACACATACTGCGAAGAAAAAGTGCTTTGAATTCAATTTTATTTAACCTTATCAATAACAAAATAACATGCAGATACAGGAATAGCATACCTGTTTATACATTTGTACAACATCATACAAGTTGCTTGGTACGTAGCAGCCAGAAAGCAACTACCCTTTTAAAGGTAATTAATTAAAAAATAACTGTCAATATCAGATTGCAGGGACATGAAAAAAAATCAAATATTACCACACAATAAAGCACAACACAATGCCTGGCATATAACATTAAATACAAGCAATATAACCGGTTCAAATTAGATTATAATTTGTTTTACCCCTACTTATCAAAACATTCTGCGAGTGAGATTCTTTAATTGATGAGGGAAGCGAATTCCAAGTGATATGTCCTTGATATATTTTAGATGGCTATGAATATTGCAATATAAATTAGAAAGAGTTAAGAGTGATTTAGGGAGAACAGGATGTTGACATTAGTACATGAAAATGCCTACTTTGTTTAAGTATAGAAGGACAGTTGAATTATATATCATCTGTAATATGTTTTTAGGAAGAGATTTTAGTCAATATAATATTTAAATATTTAAGTTTTTTAATCTATGGCATACGTAGTTCACTTGGTCAGTCCAATTGAATTCATTATCTATAGTTGTTCCAAGAAATGTAAGTGAATTCATAAGGTTTACCTGAACACCGCATATATCAATATTATTAGTGTCATCTTTTTTTCTTTGATAGACAACAGAAAGTGAGATTTCTTCAATATTTGAATAGTTGACTTATTTTCTACAATGCTATTTTTTTCATACAAAGAATGACATTACAATTACAATGTATTACATTTTATTACGGCTACAAGTGCAGTTTAGTACAGTAGGATACGACAACATGTGAATTAAATCTAGTACACGTCATACATTAATCAGTAAAATTTTCAATTCAACAGTAAAATAAAGTAAATAATATAACATACCTTCTACTTTTAATTTGATCGATGTATTAATATCTCCCGATACTTCATCTTTGGTCTCTATTCGGCATGTTAAAATGGTTCCATTTTGACTCGCTCTTGGGGTAAATGTAAGTACACGGCTACTGTTTTGTGGATCACCCTCATTGCACGCGTGGTAAGAAATATCAGAACAATTGGGATACCACTGGAGATGCACTGGTGTATTGGCAAGGCATCTTATCGTCGTATTGACACCAGCTCTGACCTTGAGAAAGCTGGAGTTGATTGCTGTCCCTTCGTTCTCGTCTATAAGGGCTAAACCCACCAGTTGCTCTGTGACGGAAATATGGCGCCACATAAAATGCTTTAAAATCATCATTATATCATAAACATTTCACAGGTGTACCACTTGCTCCTTTGCATTTAAAAACACATTGGCCTACTTTTTATGATAATCCCCAGTGCGTATATTTCCTCCTAGGAGTAGCAATGTCATCAAATAGATATTTTGAAAGATTGGATATGTACATTTTATTGACTGAAAAAAGTAAATTTTCCAATATTTATCTAAGTTGCATGCAATTTAATTTTTGTCACTTTAATTGTATGCATCAGATAAATTATTTGCAAACAGAATACTATCCGGTATGAATTAATTTGATAGTTCGCGTGGGCGACGTCCATATAAGTTTAGTATTTATCAATTTTTTCATTTTTTTTCAATTTAACGTATATTTTTGACGTTAACCCAACATCCATTATTGCCTCTTAACTTAAAGGGACTTGGTAAAATTGTTCAGATGAGAGAAAAAAGTGCTAATCTAGTGACTTCAGTGCTAAATGAACAATTAGAGATAATCTGAAACTTTGAGTGAAAACAGACCAATATTAACGATAAAAATTGGAAAACACTGATATGATCGATTCCTTAATTCCTTAATTCTATATTATTACAATTTAATTACAGTTCAGGTGAATGTAAATCGTCATAAAGCAATAAATTGGCTTTATATACCATTCCGGACATTTAAGTGTTGAAAGATTGTTTAAAGCCTGTCTTATGTCTTATTTTCAAGGGAAAACGGTTGGAAAAACTCAAAAATGGTTGGGAGAATTTACTGTCATTTACTGTTAGAGGGTGGTGCACAGTGATACCTTCAAAGAAAACCATAAATATCTTTGTAGTTTGAGAATTATTTCTAGATTTGTTTTCCTGTTAGATGTTAAGTACAGTATAAGGAATACAATAAGTAACCAAGTCTCAAAATACACGGGGGCGGTGGGCGATTCGCCCCCATTGAGCTTCATAATCGCCTTCGTCAGATAGCTCACGGGGGCGATTGCAAAATTTAAAATCTGACCATTAGCTGCATGTAATAACTTGTAAAGTTGTAAGAGGGAAATAATGCCGATAATGATGAAATAGCAAAGAATTTAGGATTATCATGGGTACCACCAATTCAAGGAAAATTTGTATTACAAAAAGAGCCCCCGTTAGTACTAAAAGAGCCTCCGTGAGAAGGCTCACGGGGGCTCTTTTTTGTGGCAGAGCCCCCGTAGACTAAAAAATAATTTGAGCCCTGTAAGTAACATTTCATACACAAATTACACAATTCTTTTTATCAACCTTCAACAATGTTACCGTGTCACTTTAATGAGTAGGCTGAGTTGTGGTTAAGATGATCATAATTTGGGAGCTTTTTTACTGTATGTTTGTCGAATCGGAAGAATATCATGATGTAAATGCCTCCTGAAAAGAATTGCTTTTATCATGTCCTTTATTACGAAAAATGATAAGAAATAGCTCGATCGACAATTAGTGAATAGTCCCGTGTACCCAATTAATGTATCACATTTAAGTAATGTACACCGATATTTGGTCGCTTTACTTGTAATAGTTTGTTTGATTCCAACACTTCATGGTAGGCATCAATTCTTGTGTACTACATAATCAACCTATCCCAATTTTGGGCAGTCAGTTTGTAACGTGTGAGAGTATAATTCCAGAGGTTAAGGCAAGTAATCTCTTTCCTCCTCTTTTTTCTAAGAATAGTATCATCCAGGTGATATGCCCAATCATTACAGAGTTCTTATCAGGAGGCGGGGTAACAATGTGAACCCCCTATTCAATAATCTGGACAGCAATATATTACAACATTTTATTTTTCATGTTAATGTTCATGTAGGTGCATGGTTTATTTTCTTACTCATTATTTGCCAGATTATCTTCCTGGAAAGAACTTCTATTACCGAATTGTCCTCCTTTGTTGCACTTTTGAGGATAATGCTATTGCACAGCTGGGATCTGACAGTAGTAAGAGGTCCCATGCATTATGATCCGAATCAGATCAATTCCATTTAATTCATTTTAGTCAGCCAATCATTAAAAACAATTTACGATCAAACTGGTACTGGTACAATTATAACATGAATACAGGCTATGGACCCCTGAGAAGCAAGGCTTGTAAATGGGGCCCATTAACATACAATTAAATACAAATATAATAACAACATTCTATAACAAACAAAAAACAAAAAAGACATATATGTATATACAGTGCGTCCCAGAAAAAACGAAACCGAGAAGTATCGATGTTTTATCATAAATTAATCACAACTATGATTAATGAATGATACATATTTGGAAAGCTTAGAGTCTCTCCTTTCATGTGATGCTACTCAAGTGATGCATATTCCACGCATGAGTGAGTAAAAAGCAATTTGAAGGAAGGAAACCAAAAAGACATTTGGCGGGCGGTATCTGAATTTCGAAGAAAAATTCACATTTCTAGAAAGTTCATTTTCCGCCCTTTCCTATGACACCTCAATCAGGCAAAATGAGCAAGGAATGACAAAGTTCTGTTTGTTTAAAGTAGTGCTTGCATTTCCATAATTTTATCAAACGAATTCGTTTTCACTGGGTGCCTGCCGCAGCAACAAACATAGTTGACAACAGACTTAACTCCGTTTCGTTGACAATCAGCCATTGACTGAAACAACTAAGGGAGAAAAAAGAGCATGAAAGTTTTTGGGGGTCACTTTAACTGTATCTATAAGATGATTTATTTGCAAACAGAATAGTCGTGTTTCTCCGGAATCATATAATTTATTAGTTCGATTTGACGACATAAATATTCTAAAAGTATTAATCCAATATTTTATTTCTTCCATTAGACGTATATCTTCGACGCTACCCCAATGTCCACTTGTGCTGCTCAACTTTTTTTTAAAAATCTCGAGTTGTGGTAAAGATGAAACGAATTGTACCTTCTTTCATTATATGTATGACAATTCGAAAAAAATATAACGATAGAAATGTCTCCTGAAGAAGATTGCTTTTGAAATGCCCTATTCGACGAAAGATGACGAGAAGTAGATCGACCTAACATATGTTTCCAGTCCAATATACCCAATTATGTGTGCAATGCAAGCGAGACTAGGTAGCTTTACTTTGATTGTCTATGATTCCAAAAATGTCCTAGTATGCACAAATCCTTATTTACAAAACAATCAACCTATCCCAACTGCTTGCAGACATTTTGTAACGGGTGAAAATATATATCCCAGAGATAAAGGCAGGTAAGCTCCTCAACATTCTCCTTCTACTTTAAGAGTAGGAATCGTGTCATCAGTCCATATTGAAATACTCAATCATAAAATAATCCTCACCAGGAGGCGGGGATACAGTGGGAATGTATGCCGCAGAATTGGGGGCCGTTCATTGGATCATTCGGGCTTCGTGCATGAGCGGCACGAGCTGTTTCGTACTTAATGGAATACATCTATCTGGCAGGAAATGACCTTTTCCTTCAAAGCCTAATTCGTGGGTTGACGAACATTGGATAACTTCATTCGAATTCTTCGGTGTGGTTTTACTCTAATTTGTTTAGGGGTTGTACAACAGTCTCGTCTGTCGGTGGCCTCGATGCAAAGAGTACTTTGAGTTGGACATTGTAGCTCCGTGCTCCAGTGTATTTTATTTTATTTCGTAGTGTATGCATATGTAGATACTTGTATAAATTGATCGAAAAATTCGAAAGTAATACCCGGGTCCTTCCCAGGGGTGAATTGTAGCAGTGTAACATATAAGTAAAAGTATGCCGACGGTTTAACCTTCTATATACACGGTTGGTCATAAAGGTTGAATAATTATATCTACCCCAATTTATAGGAATTTGCCACGCGATTGTAAGGTTATAGGTCAAGCACACGAAGGATAACAAGCATGAATTATCATAGATCAGTTCTGATCAGTTCATTATATCCATTTCAGCCATCCCCCACCGTAATTTTTCCATTTAGTATAGGCATGCATTTTGCCGAGGTAAGCAAAAACATGAATATTCATGATCGCCATGGACTATTCGATTATTTACAGAGGGGTGCAACTGTGCACCACATCAAACTCCCCTACTTTAAGTCAAGTATCTAATTGTATTATGTACTTTGGTAGGTTTATTTTAATAACTGTTTAATTATCAGATATCAATGATAGTTTAAAGATATGGAAAATATTCTCACATACAAATCTCACATACAAATTCACTACCAAGTGTCGTCTAATCCGCCGATTGCCGTCTGCTATATACGTTCAGCGAGCAAAAATGAGACAACCGGAGCAATATTATCCTCATTACTGCCAGCTGTGGCTTAAGAACGTAGGTCCCCTAGTTCATTAGCATAGTAGCACACACATGCTTTAGCCGTCACGCAAAACAACCACTCACAATTTGTTATTCAATAAAATCTGAGTAAGTATACTATTATCTAGATCTATTAGGAATAAATCATTGTCAAAGTCATTCCATAAATTGGGGTAAAAATAATTATTCCACCATTATGACCAACAGTGTATATAGTTGAGAAAGTCGTGTTGTTATTGTCATGATGATGATATTCAGGGTAACAATAAAACATCCTCTATTAAATCCCAAGTAACCGCAAAAAACGAATTATGTTTCTTTTGTTACAGTGAATGTAAAGGGTTACCCAGGTACATCGCAAAACAGAAACACAGATCATGACATTGAAGAAAAAGAAATGAATAATATACGCACCTTTAATTGTCACGTTAAATCTGCACAATTTTTTGTTATCATTGCGTATGTCACATTCATATTCTCCTGCATCCTCCAGGGAGAAGTTCTTCATAATGAACGAACTGGTAGAGCTACTTTGGACATCCAGAATATGGCCATCAATGTTCGAACAGTTGTCATAGATCTCCGATGGACAGGCAAAGATAAGCGTTTTATAAACCCCGAAAATCTTCCACCACTTAATACGAAGAATAGTCCCAGAGGTTTTGGGTCCATCGCATCTCATCTCCAAATTTTCTCCAACGAAAACCATCTTCTCCTCGTAGGAATCCCATTGGCAAACTAGATTTTAAAGCAATTAAAACATGAACAAAGTGGCTTATTACAGAATTATCCTGTCTTGATAATGCTATATCTTGGTAGATTCCTAGATGATCTCTTTAATAATCCATTAGTTGTTATTATTGAGCTTTCATCATATTGGTGTTTATCGTGGGCGGAACTCTCTATTAAGGTCGCTATACCTTTTTGGGCTTGAAAGTTACCCCTCGCTCTGTTAATGCTATCCGTCTCAGGAATTTTCCATCATATTTATTGACATCGAAAACCTTTTAAACACTTACGGACAAGAAGAAAGGGCATAACTAGTGATTACAAGCACTATGTGCAAAACGAATGCGATTTTCTGACGAAAAGGAGATGGATAACACGGAGAAGAAGGCAATGGCGATATTCGTCATTGCAATTACGTTGTGTATGCATGCATGATCTCTCTTACAGGATTATCAGCGATGAAGTTACAATTTGAAAAAAAATAACTTACAGATTAAATGAACGGAGCAAATTAGCCATAATAAACGAAGAAATATGTCCATAGCATTCACGGTGTCCTTTATTACGGTAAACGGCGTCAATGTGTTTAGACTGTGAGACTGTTTGATTATAAGCTTTCCAAATGATAAATGGTTAACGAGAGCTAATTGCGGATTAAGTATGCTGGCGCTGTTGAATGTTTAAACACTGTATACTTAAGTTTTGTAGGTACCTGACATGAGAGCAACCAAGATGAATAAATATGGCACGGGTTTAAACGTGCTGTTGAAGTTATTACTCTGTGGATAGCTTTTGCTCCAGCAGCTGTTGTAAAGGCTTAGAGCATTAGATAGATAGATAGATAGATAGATAAATGGATTTTATTAACATCTTCGTGTCTGGCAGTTAAAAACTGAAATGAACATGAACTACAAAACAAATTTCAAAAGAACATTCACATAATAATATGAGATACCAATAGGTCACTTCCGCAATGCACTCAAATGCAGTCGAATGGTAATACCAACGAGCTTTCACACTCGCCCGCCGTGCTACACTGCACTCCAATAGCCAGGGCGCGGACCGCATACATCAGCCGCCGCTAGACCGGGCAAGCTATAATGCTCCTCCAGCCCAGCAACGACTAATGCACGCAATCCGCACCCTGGGGCGTCGCTAGACCTTTTTCAGTGGGGGGTGTAGAGGCCAACGATTATCGACAAAACTAGTCACCAATTACCGACAAAATTAAATGTCCCAATATCTACAAATTTAGCGCTATAAACCGGGGCCGAAGGCTAAATTGTTTTTCCTATGGATTATCTATAGTACTTTTCTATAGGTCATTTTCCTCGACGACATAAATATACGAATTATTTCATCAACTTAGTCAGCATCAAAGCTATATATTTTAATGCAGGCGCGAAGCTAGGATCTTATTTTAGGGATGGGCGCTGGTGAGAACCGAATCACTTTTGCGCGCTCATTAGGGGGTATGGGTGATAGGCATCCCGCGCGAAGCTCGGAAGCTTAGACGTTCCCTTAAATTATAAGGAAAAGAAGACGATTTATTGACCGTTCTCGACTGTTAATCCTTATCTGAATTCAGTTTCTCCCCTCCCGCGCAAAGCGCGGAAGCTTTGACGTTCCCTTAAATTATGAGAAAAAGCAGACGATTCGGTGTGCTGTTCTCGATTCTTAATCCTTATCTGAATTCAGTTCTCCCGCGCGAAGCGCGGAAGTTTTGATGTTTCATTAAATTATTAGAGAAAGAAGACGATCCGTTGCACCGTTTTCGACTCTTATTAAGCCCTATTTATCTGTATTCATTTTTCCCCCTCTCGCGCGAAGCGCGGAAGCTTTGACGTTTCCTTAAATTATTAGAGAAAGAAGACGATTCGTTGCACCGTTTTCGACTCTTAATAAGCCCTTGATGTCTGAATTCAGTTTCCCCCTCCCGCGCAAAGCGCGAAAGCTTTGACGTTTCATTAAATTATTATGAAAAGAAGACGATTCTTTGCACCGTTTTTTGACTCTTATTAAGCCCTATTTATCTGAATTCAGTTTCCCCCTCTCGCGCGAAGCGCGGAAGCTTTTACGTTTCCTCAAATTATTAGAGAAAGAAGACGATCCGTTGCACCGTTTTCGACTCTTATTAAGCCCTATTTATCTGAATTCAGTTTCCCCCCTCTCGAGCGAAGCGCGGAGGCTTTTACGTTTCCATAAATTATTAGAGGGGGCAGACGATTCGTTGTACCATTTTCGACACTAAATAAGCCCTAATTTTCTGAATTCAGTTTCCCCCTCCCGCGCAAAGCGCGAAAGCTTTGACGTTTCATTAAATTATTATGAAAAGAAGACGATTCTTTGCACCGTTTTCGACTCTTATTAAGCCCTATTTATCTGAATTCAGTTTCCCCCTCTCGCGCGAAGCGCGGAAGCTTTTACGTTTCCTTAAATTATTAGAGAAAGAAGACGATCCGTTGCACCGTTTTCGACTCTTATTAAGCCCTATTTATCTGAATTCAGTTTTCCCCCTCTCGCGCGAAGCGCGGAAGCTTTGATGTTTCCTTAAATTATTAGAGAAAGCAGACGATTCGTTGTACCGTTTTCGAATCTTAATAAGCCTTAACTGTCTGAATTCAGATTCCCCCTTTAGCGTGAAAGCTTTGACGTTTCATTAAATTATTAGAGAAAGAAGACGATTCGTTGCACCGTTTTCGACTCTTAATAAGCCCCCATTATCTGAATTCAGTTTCTCCTCTCGCGCGAAGCGCGGAAGCTTTGACGTTTCCATAAATTATTAGAGAGAGCAGACGATTCGTTGTACCGTTTTCGACTCTTAATAAGCCCTTGATGTCTGAATTCAGTTTCCCCCTTAAGCGCGAAGCGCGGAAGCTTTGACATTTCCTTAAATGATTGTTGTTAGTTCTGCATCTTGGTTCTACGCACATGCTATAACTGTCATAATCTTGGACATAAAGCCAAATTCTGTACATGGAACAATAACAATTAGAATACCGGCAAAGAAGACATTGCCGATCAAAGCACAGACTCCTACCTTACTACTGATTCGTATATACATGAATATGATCGTTGTGCCATTATACTAAACCAAAATAAAGGCCTAAGAATCGCCCACCTCAACATTTGGGGCCAGTCACCACGAAATGAGTCCAGTGTCGCATTAGGCTCAATCGTAGTAATAGCGATGTATAGTGTGTATGTACTGAAAATTGACCCACCTACCACATTTAAGATTTTTCCAAAAATCGACTTATTATTTCTTTGTTTGTTGAAAGTTTCATTGAAATCGAATGATGGGAAGTGTGTTGTTGCTATGTTGTTGGTTGACCAGACTATAATATGTTACGCATCATTAACTTTACACCTAATTATCTAAAAACTGGGTAATCCCATTGTGATAAAGTCCAATTAGGTTTTTGTTCATATTTCTGGATATAATTTATCAATTTTAATGTGTGACCCCTTAATTTAAAGCTTACTTAATGTAGATTCATATAATACTTAAAAACAGGAATAAAATTGTTGACCAACTGGACTCATTTCGTGGTGACAGGCCCCATTTGTAGTTTATTTGATAAAATGGACGAAATGAAATTTCTGACAAATAAACTAAAACTCGATGTATTATGCTTAACAGAAACTTGGTTAACCCCATTTATCGCAGATAGTTCAATAAGTATTGATGGGTAAAAACCATGCTGTTTCCTGAGAGTTCTACGCTGTTCAGCTGGGTTGAACCATCCGTGTATTGTGTTCACGAGCAAAAGAAAGACACAGCTGATCCCGACGGTCAGACAACGTCAGCAAATTTGTCAAAGCAAGGGCATGTTGGTAGGAAATGTACCGATTGGACAGAATGATTCGTAGGGCGCGTTTCTTGACTCTCTCAATAGCCATTGCTTGTTGCTGGGTGATAGAACTATGCCACACTGGACATGCGTATTCCAGCACAGGTCTGATGAAGCCGGTAAACACAGTTATCATGTCATCAGGAGGGCAAGAAAATGGCTTTAACGATCGCAACATGAAGAGGCGGCGGTTTGCACGAGAAACAATGGCCTCTATGTGTGTATCCCATTTAAGATTGTCCTGAATTGTAATGCCTAGGATTTTAGTGTCATTCACTTGCTGAACCTTAAAAGGGATAGTTGAGTTCTGTTTTCAGACCGCACATGCCTTCAAAGTGCATGGTTATTGCTCTTATTCTTATCTATGACATTTATAGTGCCCTTTTAGAACCTAAAATTGCTATGAAGGTAGTTTTAGATCCCAAAATGTGTGAAATTCAGCCAATACGATCATACCAATTCAGCTCCATTTTAAAAAAAAACACGCTGACCGTTAAATAATTATTTAATTAAAAAAAGCAATACATGAGGCGGCTAATTGTGGGTAATATAAGCAACACGAAAATGCCACTCAAAAATCGGCATTGGCTGAAATACGACGTAAAAGGCGTTATTTCGTTTTTTTTTCAACGTTTTTTTCAATTTTTTCAAAATATCTAATATTTGTGGTGGTACACAGGTATTAGAAATCGTTATATTTTAGCCGTCTCTGAACCGATTTTGATCAAACAAAGATGATTTTGTCATTTAAACATTATGTTCTTTCGAATTTGACACTCATTTTTTCATTATCTCACAAAAAAATTATTGTGTGTAGCGCCCTCTGCAACAGAACTCAACTATCCCTTTTTCTTGACACAATTCAATGTCAGGTTGTGCGACAGCGGTTTTACTTAGAAAGACACCTTATAGGTGACACACTTGCTTGGGTTTAGCTTAATGTAGTTATCGTTCTTCACACCAAACTTCCAGACATGAAAATGCATGACGCAATTTTTCATCTTGGTCACAAACTTTTTGTGAGCTGGCAATGGACATATCATCAACATATTTCCAGTGATTCACCAATTGATTCCGCATGAGATCATCGGTCAACACGACAACAATCAGTGGTCCCAGACGCGTGCCCTGCGGCACTCCGGCTTCGATGCGCTGCCATGCTGATCTAGTGTCGCGATAAAGAACGCTGTACTCACGCCCTGTTAAGAAATCACAGATCCAAGAGATGACTGCGGGCCGTAGACCAAGGTGGATCAGTTTCGTCATGGCAACTGTATGGCTCACGCGATCGACGGCTTTTTTGAAGTCAGTGCAGATCACAGTAGACATGTAGGTTGTGGTTTCAGCCTTTTTTGCAAGGAAATTGATAAAATCAACAAGGTAGCGAGTAGTTGACAGCCCAGCTCGGCAACCATACTGCTTCGGATCAAGCTTTGCAGAAATATCGTGGATGACCTGCTTGGTGACAAAAAGTTCTGCGATCTTTTCGAAATGGCCCGTCAAGGATATTGGGCGTAATTTGTCAACTATCACTGGTGGAGGCTCCTTGGGTATTGGAACAAGAATGGCTTTTTTCCAACAAGATGGTACACTACATGTCGCGTATGACATATTTAGGATGTGACACAATGGGGTGGCAAGTAAGATGGCGATCGAACTCTCGGATGAGTCGAGCTGGTATCCCATCAGGACCACCGGATTTGCCAGGTTTGATCTGCTTCAACTCATTGTATACCTGCCAAACAGTTACTTGTTTAGGAGCATCTGGTGAAGGAAGATATGCAGGCAAATCATGTGGGTCAAGAGACGGGATATCCGCGTTCACATCCGCAAAGAAAGTTTTGATATCCTCTGCTATCTGTGCATCCAAATCTTGTGACGCAGCATCACAGGAACCATCAACTATTTCCAGCGGTGGACTCCTGTTACCAGTCAGTATTTTGAGATGTCTGTACCAACTGGCAGGGTTCTCATCTTTCAGTTGCTTTACTCTTCCTAAGTAGAAGTTAGCCTTCAGCTTCTTCTTTTCCTTCTGGACTTGATTTCGAAGTATTCTCCACTGGGCATTATTGCCTTGTGCAAATCTTCTGTGTGCCCATGCCTTGAGCCATAATGCATGGCCGTTCAGAGGATTTTTTTATGTTGGGGACCGGGGTAAAATGCAATAAATTATTGAATATTTATTGCATTTTCTGTTTTTTTTTTTATTTATGGAAACTGCCCCCTACCCTAGCCCCCGCTGCGTACAGTCATGGTTCAGTGACAAAGCAATGGCCTCGTAACTGTGAGGCCCCAGGATCAACACCGTGTCGATGTGCTATATTATTGCCCTTTTGTGAGGCATTAATCCTCATTACTGTCATTTATGACTTAAGGGCATAGGTCCCCTAGTTGATAAACATAGTAGCATAATATACATGCTTTAGCAGTCACGCAAAACACATATTGGCAAATTATTATTCAATAAAATCTGAGACTGTATACTATTATCTAGATCTAGTATTTTTTAATTATTTTTAAAATAATTCCATAAATTGGGATAAAAAAAAATATTCCACCGTTATGAGCAACAGTGTACATTGTAAAAACGAGCTATTATTATTATTATTATTATTATTATCCCCTTCTATCTAAAAAATAGTTACACATAGGCTGCAATCACAGTTGCAATTACGGTCGTTAAGAGTTCATTTGCAAACTTAATATTTGTTTTTGTTACATTTTAATGTGTCACCCTGTCATGTTATGATACCAAAGTACTTGTAAAATCGACTTGCTTAATAGTGACAGAAGGGGCAATTGAAGTGATCATGTGATGTTCAAGAGCACTTGTGAATTATGTTCTAGCTGGACTTGGCTCCTTAAAATGCTTGAAAACAGTGCTGAACGACAATATTTTGTTGGGAGGGAAGGGCCGTGTTACGTGTAAGTAGAAAATGTACTCTTTGTATAGACTTGTAATAGCAGCAATCAATGAACAGTAGTAGCATTTCAGAAATTTCTTCATTGAACAGCAAGTGTAGAAAATCCATGGATGCATAATGATGACAGCTCGGGTCTTATATTTCCAACCAACGAGTTTTAAGAGCTGGAGTCCCAACTTGCAACAAATTATTCCAGGCAGCTGCTGGTTTTTAATGTTGCACAATATAATATACATGTGTGCTGTTACCTTTGATGTCCGATGTTCGAAGCCGCCAATATCATTGGAAAGCTTGACTGATTTTTGTTCACAAAGAAATATCGTTTATATTTGAACTAACAAGGGGGAATCGAACAGATGCTAAAATATAATAATAATAATCCACTCCAAATTTTATTAAACCGAAACGGAAATTCAGTTTCCCCCTCTCGCGCGAAGCTTTTACGTTTCCTCAAATTATTATTTACCAAAACATTAAAACAAGGATGGTCGCATCACATGAGTGTATTTCCATGATCTAAAACATTTTTTTTTCCATGATTTATTATGCAAATTAAAAGTGACCTCGGTTAGCAACCTTTTCAATAAGGAGTTTACCTTTTCATTACTTCCCAACTTATACGAAAGATTTCTGTACCATGCAATGTTGGAGCATTTTGGTTTAAACACCTGGTATCATTGATACAATGGAGTACGTTTTATATTAGAATGAAAGAACAAAACAAATGAAAACAAAAACAAAATACTTGGTCGTCATTTCATTGACTTTAAGACGAACGACAGTTCACAATATAGACCACTTTTAAGGTGTGATCGGGTTAAAGTCCATGGGTCTTTGTAGGGTGCCATGTTGCAGATTGTTTCATACACCTTGTTATGGATGGTTGTTTTTGCGGTGGGAGAGTGTGAGGTTGAACTCATTGGTTGTTGCTTTAGGCAAGACAAACATTATGTCTCGATCCTGCTTGGCAGCACGGAATGTGTGTGATTCGCGTTCTGGCTGTTGTGGTGCAATTGTTTTCGTTAGGTGGGTGGAGTAGTTGTAGAATGATGCTTGGAAGGGACATGTGCATAATTGAGTTTGATTACATAGCACAAATGGCCTATTGTTGCCAAATATATAACGCATACATTCTCCTAAATAATTCATATGTAACAATTTGGAACAGATCGTGCCCTTTGGGGTTAGGTTTGTGTATTGTCATGTTGACCTTAGGCCTGAGCGCTGATTGTCGCCGTTCTGTCACCTGTTTGGTTAGTAATGGCTTTTAAAAGCTGACTGTCTTCCCATTGAAGGCATCGTTTAACAATGTGAAATCTGTGATGCATATGGCCCTAAATGTTATCAGTGTCTGTGATATGGTGTATTATTAACCGTATCAGACATCTGAGCAGGGCAATTTTTAAATGTTATTGCCCTCAAGGTTTGATGGATAAATCAACAAAATTACAATAAGTTAGTCCGCTCAGAAAAGTCAATGGGATTTTGTGTGTAATTTGGCGGGCAATATAGGTTATACAGTAAACCAATGCGCAAATATTTTAGCCCGCTCAGAACAGTCAATGGGATTTGTGTGTAATTTGGCGGGCAATATAGGTTGTACAGTAAGTCAATGGAAAAAAATTTTAGCCCGCTCTGAAAAGTCAGTGGCAAAATGCGTGTTAAACTAGTGAGCAATAATATAGTGCCAGTTGTAATTTACATCGCGCATCAGCTATTGTAATTTACATCGCGCATCGTGTATAAGAAAATGCGCACTTTGCGCGAACTCTATTGTGACGTAACAATCACACCCTAGGCAAACAGTGTATCGAAAATCTGTCAAACACTGGATGAACAGTGCTGGTTTGACAATGTTTTTGCAACTTCTAATGCTAGGAAACCCTGTGTAGCCTACATAATTTAAGAGTATAAGATAGTAAGAGTTTCTTGTTTGCTCTAGATGTCTGATGTGGTTAATAATATTAATATTGACTGCCTAATTCAGGGCAATACGACTTGTCATATATCACCCCTCACCTTCGGTTCGGGCGATATATGTCGTATTGCCCAGAAGGCAGTCAATATTACTTAAATATTGAAGCCCTAAACAAATTGCGCTTCAAAATAATCATGAAGTGCCTAAAAAAGTAAAAATATTTGAGTGACCGGTTTTACCATACTCATTTTTCCCAGTAGACCGCAGTGTTATAAAAACCGTTAGGAAAAAGAAAAATGAAATTTCGATTTCCAATCATAAATATCTTGATAATCAGACAGGCAATCGGCTTGTAAAATTCATGGGGTCCCTGACTGACCCAAAGGTTTATGATTATGATTGCAGCATGAGTTAAATCCAGGATTTTGTTTCAGAATTGAATCTGACTCTGAGGCAATGTTACCGAGTCACTTTAATAATAAACCACCTATTGTCATGTTTTTAGTTTTTAGTGTTTCAATGAGATGTCGGCGAATGTTTGGGATGACCCTTGTTAATGGCATTGTTTATATGCAGTAAGAAGTTTATCTTACGTTTACTTAAACAACTTTATTAAAGGCTTCCACACTTTACCATGTTTTGGGAGTATTATTTTTGTGCAAAATCTTCGTTTCATTAGGACGACTCTTCAACTTTTACGATACCCCTACCAAATATATATTGATCGTCATGTCATTGTATTTTAGGAAACTCTATGCCAAATTGGACCTTGTCACCAAATGAAAAAAACATTTTCATAATGTACTTCAATTTAATGCACTTAAATTTAATGCATAGCTACATTTTTCTTAAGTGCCATTATACAAATTACTTCATTCACCTGATACAAATTTTAATAGTCAGAATGGTAATTGAAGTGCAGTTGTTCGTGGCGGGTGGCTGTGAAGTGGTTAGCGGGGCGCTCAAGTGTACATATGGTTGCATTTCCAAAATGGACTATTAACACATATTTGTCTCTCATTTACAAGTACCAGTTTGGAACAAGTCATGGGCTGCCGTTTGCCAGACGTGGCAGCGGTCTGATCTAACTGTTTGTGTCGGGTCGGGATATAATCAGATTTAACTTTTGCCTGGGCACGGTCTGACGCCATTCTATCCACCTTTTGTTTAAGGGCCGATAGTTTTGGGACGCAATTGTATCAAGTTATTATAGACCTGTCATATTGTTGGACACTTTTAACGCATACGTTCTCACCAATATGCAATAGTCTGGAACTAGTTGAGGTCAGCTGATTGCCTGAGATGTCAGAGGCCTGAACTGGTTCCTCGGCCATCTTCGTAATGTTACCAAATTAAATGCAAAAATCCGTAAGTGCCTTGTAACAAATTATTGCATTCACATGTTTTATTTAAATAGTTGTTACGCGAATTGCATACATTACGTGTTGTTATAAAGGACTATCATTAATGTTTGTCGTACCTAAGAACATTCGTTAGACAATATTCTACTAACAACGAGGCTTGTAGTACCAACACTAACTCTAGTTTTTAAAATTATATTCCGGATATAATGAACTCAACAGCAGAATTTTATAGCGCTTCTGGTTACAATGTCTCCAACCATCGTCCCGCCTGCGTCTATTTCACCAAAAATCACTTTAAACCGGAAAACTCTAAAACTGCAAATGATAACTGTTTCACCACTGCATTTGAAAATAAGTAGTATAAACAACAAATTCATTAACTTGCAATTGATGTTAGAAAATTTACAGCAGAGTCTTAATGCCATTAGCTTACATAAACTGGATAGCGGACGATTCCAACGGATTCGAGTTTTTAGTTAATAATATAGTGATTATTATCTGTGTTAAGCCATTATGTATGGAAATTATTTCTTAAATTGTTTGTATATGATATATGGATATACTATATATGATGGAATTTGTTTTGAAAATGAAGAACCCTGTGGAAGGGGGAAAAAATAACAATAAAGTGGAGGAGTCGGCATATGCTTTACATAGAACTATGATCACATAGTTCACTAGAAGGTAAACTGTATGAATGAATAATGTAGCTTAATCTCTATTCAAAGAACGCATAGTAGCCTATTTTGTCTGATAAATTTAGATTCCTTCCTCATCTTTATTCAGTCTCCTTTGAAAAACAAAGTAGGACAGGAAAAGAATGTTTCAAACAGGCGTATAATTACTGAGGCAAACTTAATAAACTTCCAAAACAGGTGAAATTTAACTGATTGATATTCTGTATATAAAACTCAAGACACTTACCCATCACTTGGTAATTTATTAAAGTTTAGTCAAGACACAAGAGGGCCCACCCAATCATCACTAACATAAATAGTTATACAAGGTATTTATCAGTACCTTAATAACAGGTTGATGTTAGCTATAAAAGAAAGCCACATTATTTTGGTAATGTCTTTTTGAGGGTCACATTTCTAAACAAATGTTCTGGGATGACCAGATTGGCGTTCTTGTAGTAGTGTACAAAAGAGAAGAAAAATAAGTGGAATTAGGAGTAGAAGAAATAAGACAGACAACGGTGAAAAGAGACATAGAGAGTGTTTTTTGTGTTTCTTTTTAAAATGCAACATTTTCCCACTTTAATGGGGCAAAGAGTAGACCCCCCCCCCCCCCGGCCTGGACGATCTGCCCCCTCAAACTTCGGCCCTCTAGTATAGCATTCTTCAACCGGGGCGTCCTGAAACCCCGTTAGAGAAACGAGCAATGTTGCACTGCAAAATCCGTTGTTTTGACTTCCAGTGAAATTATGAATAGTTTTTGAAGAAAAAATTGATAAAGAATTGACCTAGGTGTATAATTCTTTATTTCCAGGTGAATTGATCATTCAATTAAGAAACACATGAACCTACGACATTTGAATCTCTTATTTTCATTCGTGTATGCATACTCAGAGAGTTGATCAAAGTATAATTTCTCATAAATGGAATGTCTCCCTCTAAGTTAAAGAAATTATTCGGCTTGTCTACATTAACACCACTGCTCAGGCACTATCGTAATTTAAAGGTAGCTGTTAATGTTTATTTCCATCAATCTAGCACTACTTGAGGTGTGCACTTGAAACTTCGTGATGACATATATTATGTCTTCATAGGAAGATTGTATTATAAGATTTTGAAGTAGGCAGGCAAAAGGTCATGGAGTTCATTGCATAAAGATACCTCGTTTTCACAATAACTCAAGAATCACTAGAGGTATGATCGAGCTTCAAACCTGGTGAAGGGGGGTATCACCAATGGAAAGCGATCTGATAAATTTTTGATGTAAGTAGTCAAATTTCAAAGGTCATAGAGGTCAATTTTCTAAAAGACAGGTTATAGGCTCATTGCTGCGATATTCTGAAAACCACTTTTGAAGTATGAACTTTTTAGGCGTAATGTTCTCATTGTGATATATTTCAAGAATAATTGATGCCATGATTTTAACTGAATTTAGGCGTAGGCATATCGGAAATAAATTCCCATGCCTTTTGTTAAAAAATATATTGTTTTGTTTATGTTTTAAGGTCAAAACAGGAGACCTCGATAAAAAACGTAGGTCTCACTACTTGTTCGTTAAGGAATCGTCAAATTCAAGCCCATATATCTCTTCCCTCCCCCCCCCCCCCCCCTTTGAGAACTATATATCTCATCTGGTTGGCTCTGCCTAGGTTATTGGAAGTGCTCCCTCTTTTGATGAGTTGGGGTATATGACCTCCTCCCTGGAAAGACAAGTTTATTTCTAATATTCTCTAATACTGATTATGTATGACAAAGTACTTTCACTATCCATTCTATTGAAGTGTCGACATACGAGATGAAAAAATACCCCTCGTCCTCCTCCCCCGCACACACATAACACACATAAACACGCCCATCCGCCCCCACACTCAACAAGGACGAAATGTGTACACATAAATATTGAAATCTCGCTCTCTTTCCCCTTCTCTCTCTCCCTCTCTCCCTCCATCACTCCCTCCCACTTCTACCCATCCATCTCTTTCTCCCCCATCCCCCTCCCCTTTATCGCCATATCTCTTTCTCTCTCTCTCTCTCTCTTTCTGTCAGCTAGTTTCCCTTCACCTATTATGTGACCACTAGATCAAAACATCTTTTCTGTAAATTCTTACCTAACAACCCTCTCTTTTAATGTGTCTCGACCATACATTTGAGAAATTGAGTAATTTAGAAATAGATTTATTGATTTCTTTCATATTTTTTCATCATCTCTTGAAACATTTATATATTCACGTGCCTTAATGTGCAACTTGATAGATTTGAGTTTCCATACACCTTTTTCTCCCAATTGAGTATATGACAATATACAGTAAAGAAAAGAAAACTAAATCATAATTAGTTACATGTTTCCTGCGTAGTTAAAACGAATTAAATATGCTTGCAGCCTTCAGATTAACATTTAACTATGAAATTAGAGAGTGGCCCGCTATTAAGAAAGATAGAAAAAGGGGGAGAACGGTAACTACAACAATAGTAACAAGTTTGGTAGCAGGTTTATTAAAGTGAATGATGCCAGGTCATGGAAAATATCATCTAAATGAACATAAATTTATACAGAATTCAAAATGAAGAGTAAAACACAAGCCATTAATTTATTTCAAATCAGCCTAGTTTAACACCTTTTGAAAAAGAGCATGTAGTATTTGGATTTAAATAAGGAAAGAGTCCAACTTATCTTGTCCAGTGTGTCGCAAAGTAGCAACAGCAACTACGGTAAGTAGGTATTTGTCAGTTTGTATAGTGGTATAAGGGGGTAAATCTTCATTTAAAGTGAGTAATTGAACAAAGTATGAAGGTAGTCGGCCATTTTGTAATCGGATCGAACACAAATGTGCAATTTTTAGAATATTGATATCATAGACTTGTAATGCTTTTTGTTTTAAAAGTAACGGTTTTATAGTGGTCACGGTAAAAATAATTTGTGAAAAATCAATAGTAAAATGGAATCTACATTACTCTTGGAATTGGATAAAATGATGATATGAAATATATGGTAGATTTAGCGAATCATACGACATGAACAATATATCCAATGGGGCACAATGTTTCAATTTACAGAGTATTTCAAATTGCGTGAAATTATATGAGAGATATATTTCCCCTGGTTATTCCATCTAAGATTATCATTTATTAGAAAAACAAGAAATTTGGTACATTTGTTTGTTTCAAATAATTCACCATCTAACGTACATTGATTTTGCCTTTCTTGTTTTTTTAAGTTGATTTGATATGGTTTTTTGATTTAAACAAACATTCAAATAGCAGCCAGAGGCTAAAACAAATTGAATTTACAAAAGATACATACAAAAACATAACACATAAATATAAATCCACAATTTGAAAGTATAAACATTTGTTTTCCTAAGATTAAGAGATCATTTTGATAATTTTGGTATTTCGTTTTGAGAATTTAGGTATTGCAATGTTGTTGAGGGTGTGAAGATCTGAGTGGAAACAAAATACATTGGTGTCATCATCGATTAATATAAAAGTGTAATGCAGTAGGTGAATAACAAATATCATATAACAACATGTCAAGTATTGAACCTTGTGTGGTAACCTATATTCTATTGACAATCACTTTGATTCAGTTAAATCATAAACAGGTACTGCTTTCTATTCGTCAAATATTTTGTATTTCACTGTATTACAACACGACTCATTCCATTATATTTCAATGTACGTATTATTCAACGTCAAGAATGGGAAGTACATCGCTCAAATCCATGTATACGATTGACAACCTATCAAATACTTGCAAGAATTCTCATTTAGTTGATTGGGATTTTCTTAATACCATAATTGAAAACTGAAGTGCAAAAATCCGAGGCTTTTCATTTCCTCTTACTGTTTAAACAACTTTCGAGACTAGAACCTGGATCCCAACTGTTTAGAAACAAGAAGCAATCGAAGTAAACCACAAGGAAGGACACAAATCTAAGAACAGACCAATATAAAAATGTAAATACGAACTCAAAGAGCGTGCGAGTTTGGTGAGAAAACACTTGGGATATAGTTTTGTGTTTTCCTAATTGTCCTCTACTTTTAATATTAAACAAATGCGATCATTTTGATAATTTTGGTATTTCGTTTTGAGAATTTAGGTATTGCAATGTTGTTGAGGGTGTGAAGATCTGAGTGGAAACAAAATACATTGGTGTCATCATCGATTAATATAAAAGTGTAATGCAGTAGGTGAATAACAAATATCATATAACAACATGTCAAGTATTGAACCTTGTGTGGTAACCTATATTCTATTGACAATCACTTTGATTCAGTTAAATCATAAACAGGTACTGCTTTCTATTCGTCAAATATTTTGTATTTCACTGTATTACAACACGACTCATTCCATTATATTTCAATGTACGTATTATTCAACGTCAAGAATGGGAAGTACATCGCTCAAATCCATGTATACGATTGACAACCTATCAAATACTTGCAAGAATTCTCATTTAGTTGATTGGGATTTTCTTAATACCATAATTGAAAACTGAAGTGCAAAAATCCGAGGCTTTTCATTTCCTCTTACTGTTTAAACAACTTTCGAGACTAGAACCTGGATCCCAACTGTTTAGAAACAAGAAGCAATCGAAGTAAACCACAAGGAAGGACACAAATCTAAGAACAGACCAATATAAAAATGTAAATACGAACTCAAAGAGCGTGCGAGTTTGGTGAGAAAACACTTGGGATATAGTTTTGTGTTTTCCTAATTGTCCTCTACTTTTAATATTAAACAAATGCGATCATTTTGATAATTTTGGTATTTCGTTTTGAGAATTTAGGTATTGCAATGTTGTTGAGGGTGTGAAGATCTGAGTGGAAACAAAATACATTGGTGTCATCATCGATTAATATAAAAGTGTAATGCAGTAGGTGAATAACAAATATCATATAACAACATGTCAAGTATTGAACCTTGTGTGGTAACCTATATTCTATTGACAATCACTTTGATTCAGTTAAATCATAAACAGGTACTGCTTTCTATTCGTCAAATATTTTGTATTTCACTGTATTACAACACGACTCATTCCATTATATTTCAATGTACGTATTATTCAACGTCAAGAATGGGAAGTACATCGCTCAAATCCATGTATACGATTGACAACCTATCAAATACTTGCAAGAATTCTCATTTAGTTGATTGGGATTTTCTTAATACCATAATTGAAAACTGAAGTGCAAAAATCCGAGGCTTTTCATTTCCTCTTACTGTTTAAACAACTTTCGAGACTAGAACCTGGATCCCAACTGTTTAGAAACAAGAAGCAATCGAAGTAAACCACAAGGAAGGACACAAATCTAAGAACAGACCAATATAAAAATGTAAATACGAACTCAAAGAGCGTACGAGTTTGGTGAGAAAACACTTGGGATATAGTTTTGTGTTTTCCTAATTGTCCTCTACTTTTAATATTAAACAAATGCGAAAGTGTATTTAGGAGTGATCTCACGATTACAGAAAGGTATTTTATCTTCGATGTTCCCTTCCAGATATGCGACGTTCGTCATTATTGGACGATTTTTTAATTACGTACTACATGTATTTATATATAGACTTATTTTGGTTTGAGGGGTGGAGGGGTTGGTTTGTTTCTTTAAATCATCATAAACAATTAAAAAAGAAATTCTTTTTTAAAACGGTAATATACAGAGGCTATATGATAATGCAGAATTTAAGGAATAAGTCCCTTAATAACCAAATATTTTAGGTGGGCATTTTAAGATATACTGTCCCGGTGCCATATAGGTAAGAATATCCTTATACCTCATTAAGGTGCAAATTCTGAAAAGCAAATCAACCTCTCACACATTGATCAGGTTATTTTTGTTTCAATCAAAGTCACAACAAACCTATCGTACATTTATTATCAAAATATTTGTTTATGGCATGTGTTCACATATTAAACGCTAAAATAATGAGCAAAAATAGGCCTTGCTTTTAATTGAATGAAGAAAACAAATATATATATGTTGTGTACTGGTTTCAGTAATAGGCATCTTTATCAAATCCTTACAGAAACATGATATCTACCATTCTCTGCCAAAGCAAATTATGTGCAAGGAAAATATAACTAGCATATCAACATCCGACCCCCCCCCCCCCCCCCCCGGCGTATAGAGACTGAAACTGTCCCCCTTCAAATACACTCAAATATTTCGTCTCTTTGTTTTATCTGAAGTACTACTTAACAGACAATATCCATATAAGCACAGCTGAAGTACACATATTGTTATCTATATCAACCACCCCGATAATCTACATGTGATGTCTGCTTTGTACTCATTAAACATATATTAATATGCTATTTCTTCATATTTTTCTTATTAATGTTTATATATTTAATTTCAGTATTCATTTCATTTCTGTCTTTGTTTCTTCTTTATTATTTATTTATTTGCTTGGTAATTTTTTATTGAGGAGGTTTACATCAAAAGATATGTATAACGTTTAAATTCTTTATTCACTATAAGATGATTCATCATTCGTTTTCATTATTGTATTGTCATGTGAAATTTCCTCTGTATTCACATACGTAGGGTCACGGACAAAAGTCTTTTCTGCGGTTGTCGGGTTGTGCTTCCGTGTGAGTGTAGGGCTTACGTAAGATCCGAGTTCGTCCTCCATTGAGACTCCACCACCGATTAGCGCCATGTATTGCTGGACCGGTGCTATAGGCCGCATCTCCATGTAACCGGAACACGTATCCTGGTCTCCCGCATCTGAAACCTGCTCCTATTTAAAGGGAAATCATAGGTCAAGATGAAAAGAATCCAATTAGAATCCGCTACTGTCTCAATTCGGTTTGTCCGGTAAACATTTTATATCGAGGGTTTAAATAAAGACCTGCAGTACCAAGATAACACGTGACTGACTCCGGCTAGGGGTATAAGGGATACCGCCACCTAACACCAGCTAACACTTAAATATTAAACTGTCAGTTTAGCCATGCCACGTCACTAGTGTCCTTTGGCAAGGCATTAAAGGCACACTGTCCTACTTGTAGCTACTTGCTCCCTCTATATAGAAAACTTCCCAAATAGGTGCCTGTTGGTCCCCCATGATCCTCTTTTTCTTATGTTAAATGAGAGCTGAGTTAATGAGATAGCCACCTGTCACAGTGACCTATATGGCTCTCTGGGTGGTTTAATCCCTTCTAACTGCAGTAGTAAAGCCTCCCTTTAATATAAATTTGCCACTCTCCAACCATATTTGATAAGTAGGTATAAGGAAGGACTATATTTTTGAAACGATTTAAGAGGCTTAGGTCATGTTGGCGAACGCCAAGGTAATATTACTACTATGTACACTCTAAATTACAGGGATTTAAATTTAAATCTATAGGATTTATTTTTAAATCTTTCATGTACTGTAGGTAGGGACCAATCGATGTGGATTTAAAATTAATCTTCGCTAGGATTAAAAAGTTTTAATCTGTAAATGATTAAAAAATAAGTTCAAAAGATTTATATTATAAATCTTTCTAGATTAAAATTAACCCTGATAAAGATTTAAAAGCAATCCTTTTTGGGACTTCTTTTTTTTATATTTGAAACTCGGATTAAGAACCAGTTTAGCAATCTTTTAAGATTAAAAATCAATCTTTATGGATTTAATTTCATTCAAATCCGGCTTAAGATTTAAATTTTAAATCCCTGTAATTTAGAGTGTAGGTGTAATTATCATTATGAGTAGTAGTAGTAGTAGTATTAAGATATAATTACCCGAATACTCACCCTAGCCTGTCCCGAAGTAGAAGGTGGATGGACTTGTTCTGATGACGTATTCGATGCATGGGATCGAGATTGAGAATGAAAAGATGCCAAAGATAGGGCTGTCCCTGTAGACAGAGAAGGAAAAGAAATCGTTTTATTTTATTAAGTTGAACTAGGATAATTACTAGACTGTTCCATGCAGCCTGTCATTCCTAGTATCCGAACTTACTTGAACACGTACTGTTAGCTTAGTTACTGCGCTGAAAGTACGCTTTCTTTCTATTGCTTTGCTGAAATATATATGGAGCATATAATATAGTTACTTTTCATACTTTAAGTATAGTTTTTATATGTTAGATTAACATAAATGAACATAGCCCTACCTCTCTTTGCCGATTGAATGACCAAGCTTATCACAATGACGAACAATAGAACAACCAACGTCCATGGAACCAATATCAGCACTAACGTTGACAGACCTTAAAGGAAAAGAAGTAAGCGTACCAACCAACATGTAACCCTTGCAAATATTACTCAGTTACACTTTCATGGACGATCTTTTGTCTAAAGATACGATTCACAGATGACCATAACATATTAAATTTTGTAGTTAAGTCAAGTTCAAGTATAAAATATATGATAACATTTTAAGTCATGCCCATTTTTGGTTAGCACTCAACAACTTTATCAGATTTCATTGATTTTAGATGATAAATATGAAAATATTGATATACTAAATACTAAATATTAAGCTGCTATGAACTTTATTCTTCCTGAAGTGAATCATTACACAACTGAGCTGTAAGAATAATTTAGACACCCACTACATCCTGATATTTAAAATCTAAAAAAAGGTAGCCTGCACTACACACATGTAATACCTATCGGGACTGTGTGTAGGTCTAAACGTACAGCCTATAAGCATGAAATGTTTATGCGAAGCGCTGAAATATATTTTATGCAGCCATTTGGGTAGAAGGGTCCTAACAGAGTGAAGTTTATAGCTTTTTATTCAAGCATTTATTACAGATGTTTTCACTACAGTCTACCGGAAATCATGTACATATTAATACCAAATGATCTTGTATACATATATGTTGATAAAAGGGGAACAATACGAAACTATATTTAACACATTTTTTCTTCTACTTCCCTTTTTTCTACCAAAACTGAACATTATCTTTAAGGTTTCATGGGTACGTCCTAGTAAAAGCCCTCAAACCTGTCTATTTTAAGAAAAATTAGCAATTCCCACAACATAGTATTATCAAGTTCGGTTATAAGACGCATACAAAAAGCGAAACTAGAATTGATCAGCGTATGTAAGAAGAGCGAGTGAAAGTTGGCCACTCAATATTCAAATCTTCATCTTCTTTTATATCTTAATATAACAAATTGAAATCAAACTAACACGTACACCAGTGAATCTTGATGTGCATCCCCTCTTTTCTTTTTCTTCTTTTTTCTGTCTTTTTCCCCTTTTACCAATATTTTTTCCTCCATATTTTTATTATCATGTATCCTTTGAGGGTAGTCATACTATCATGCTTTGCTTACGCTGTCAACCCTCCTGTTTGATGTTTTCGATTAGTTACAGCCAGCCTTACTTTATTCTACATATATTCTTTTTTCATGTGTAAATTTGCAATGTTTGTTTGTTATATATTTGTAAAAATGCAAAAGAAAAAGAAAATCAAACAGAAAAAAAAAAATCAATTCAAATCAAATCAAAGTAAAGTACGAAACAAAAATAAAGCTTTGGCGGCATAAGATGTGTAGAAGGAAAATATCCGCAAACGAATATAGCAAAATAATGTTTACCTGTTGCGCAAGATGAGATGTCTGCGACAATCGATATGGTGTATGAGTCGTTCCCAAGAACGTTTGTTGCATTGCACGTGACCTCTTCTCCTCCAATACCGTTCGAAAGAGGAGGGTGGATCATCAGGGTTTGGTTGTCAATGGTAACAAATTGTGTATTACCGCACAAAACTCTCCCAGACAGGGACCAGGAAATGATAGCTTCAGGGACGGCATCCACTTCACAATGGAAAACAAAGATTCCATCCTCCATTGATATGAGCTTGGTATCTTTATTGATCATTCTAGGAGCATCTGCAAATATAGATAAAGCAAAAGCGGTGAAAATGGATCTTTATTTATCTATTCATATCCATATTTATTGTCCAAATTATATATCGTATTAAATCCTTGTAGTTCATATGACATCTAAAATATCTTTCGTAACATGATAACATAATATTGAATGTTAAACAGAAGGTCCGTAAGCGGCTCATAGTTTAAACAACGCTAATAGCTCTGATCATCCTAGGGGAAGGCAAGTCCCTCACAACAATAAAAAGATGCCACCCTTCATCGAAAGAGTTGGTATCTGCATTAATGTTGTGTATAATCTATGCTCCATTTTTTGTAGTTCTCCTTTTTCATTTCATAAATGAAACAATTGTTATACATTGCCGATGCTATTGATTACTCTGAATGTTTATTTGCCTTGATTGTATTTCAAAGGGTGCAGTTGGCTATTGTATAAATCTTCTTTCTTTCAAAATTACATAGAAAAATGATCATGCTAATACGACAAGATGGATACACATATGCGATTGAGCATCACAAATATTGTAGTAGATTGTAAATGCGATATAAGTTTGATAATCAAAGGTTTATACACTTTTTTTTGTGAAAATATGATAGAAAAAAATATTGTTTTGCTTTCATGACTCTATACAGAGAACAAAATTAAGGGGTAAATAATACGGAGTGCCTGATAACGGGATCGTGGAGTGAACTAAACAAAATACTTTTTTCATAAAAATGTGGAGATTATGCCTCTTTGATTTGTCTTATATTTGTACGTTTGTATATTGGCTTTTTGGTTTTGTGTTGTTGTTTTTTCTCATGTCATTTGTTTTCCAACTTGTTTTTTATTACCTTACTAACAAATAAATTGCAATCATAATTACAAACGTGGACGTCAAACAGACAGACATCTGAGCAGACTGCTGGGCAGAGAGATGTTTCGGAGACGCAACAATTTATGTTAGATGGTACAAAGCCTTCTTGATCATAGGCTGCTACGTACGGCGTTCCTGAACCTCCCCAAGTAGCGTTGGTAGATGTAGCTCTAGAAGCACCCACAGGGTCTATAGTGAAGGAGACCGTTGATGATACGAGGATGACGTTACTAGTATTGGTGCGACAGGAGAGTGTACTCTGGTCGTTGATAATGGCTTCAAGTGGGTTGCAGTTGAAGATCTCGAGATGGGTAACACACACTACATATGCCACATGAAACCAAAGAAACCAAAATAAAAAGAAGACAAAGAAAGAGTTTCTCGATGAAATATAAATCGAATAATCGCCCACAGGTTTTGTTATTATTCAGTTAACCCGTTTACTGCTAACTTCTCCTAATGCCACATGCTCAATACAAGGAAAATTTGGTTCCAGTAGACGATCGGTTAAAAGATGATATTGAACGTTGCCATACGTTTGAAATGTTGCAATGCTAAGACAAGAAGATAGTTAATTGCCCTCAGTTAAACTAAAATGTTATTAAAAATGTGTGTGCGTTTCGGATGTTTGTCCAAACCTAAACAATCCACTTTCCTTTAATGATTTTTTTTCCTATGCTGATTCTCATTTTTAATTCAAAAATACTGTAAGCTTTGTTTTTTGAGGAAAGCGTTGTGATTATTTTGATATGTAACTGTAATAAATTCTACACTCTTGGGTAAACCAATATGATCAACAAAATTGTTTCACTGTTACCGTGGTTACAGTGTTCATTTAACTTTTAAACTTCTTTTAAACTAGCAACTTTCGATTTGATGTGTTCTAGAAGCTAAATTATACAAACCTTCCACTTCTAATATGACTGATGTCTGTATGTTTTCCATTGACGTATCATCAACTCGTAACAAACATGTTAAAAGCGTTCCATTGTCATCTGCCATTGGTTTAAATGATATCTCCGATGATGCAACAGTACGCGAAACCCCCTCGTACTGCTGTTGATGCACATAGACAAAAAGTTTGCCCTCTGCTATCCAGTTTAGATTGGCTGATGGTGTGACGGTGTTGTTAGTCTGACAACCTATTGTTGTGTTAAAATCTTCTCTGACCTTCACAACTTTACCACGTATCGATGCTCGGTCCTTTGAACGAGTAAGTATCAAACCTAAAGGCGGTTTGAAAAGGCGGTCTGAAAAGAGGAAAGAAGAGCCTTAATATATCATAGTGCCTTACAATATTTGCCTCGAAATGAATGAACTAACTAATAACTTTTCTTTACTTAAGCAGTTGATCATGAGAAATATTTTTTTATCTAACCTTTATATGAAACAACTCTAACCCTCCGTTACTAACTTAGAAAAAGAATTGGAATAAATTTAATAAATAAAGTATCAGTATGGGGAAACTGAAGAGGTTTTTTAAGAGAGAATACAGAGATGTCAATTTTGTTTCATTGATTTCAATTTCAAAAGTTGTCTAATTCTTTTTAAATGAAAGTTTGCTAAACATTTCACTGATATGTGCTTCTAGTTTTTCTGCTTTTAGAAAAAAACCATTGAATTAATAAAGGGGACTTCCCCTTTATAGTAGGTCTATATATCGACCTAGATTTCACAAATGTCATGGATACGTGCTATTTAAACTATTATGTAACATATATTTATTATTAGGATCAGAAACAGATCACTTGTAGGTGAATTAATAGTTATCTGGTTAATCATATTACCTGAACTAACTGCATCCTATTTGTATGCCAATCAGAATGCATAACAAATAAAGGGTTAACCAGGTACATCGTAACACAGAAAACAGATCCCTACATTTGAAGGGAAAAATGCATAGTATACGAACCTTTAACTGTCACGTTAAAAATGCATATTTTTAGTTCTATAACTGTGTGTATTCCACATAGATATTCTCTCGCATCATCCAGGGAGACGTTCTCAATAGTGAACCTGCTGGTATAGTTGTTTTGAACATCCAGAATATGGCCATTAATTCCAGTACAGTTTCCATAGGTTTTCGAGGGACATGCAAAGATAATTGTATCATTAACACCGCTAATCATGCGCCACTTAATATAAAACAAGATCACAAAAGTTGGGGGTCCATCGCATATCATCTCTAAATCTGCTCCAACGAAAACCATCCTCTCCTCGTAGGAATCCGCCAGGCCAACTAGATTCAAAAGCAATTAAGACATAAACAAAGTGGGTTATTTAAGATTTATCCCGTTTTCAAAAGAATATTTCGGAAGAACCCAAGATGACATTCTGCCATTAATCTGCATTATTCGTCTTCATTTAAACGTGTAAGGGGATACATTCCCCGACAAGCACAAACCATGAAGAAGGGAAAATCATTAAATTTGTTGTAAGTCTATTTTCCTTACTGTCTACAGACATACAATTCAATAATAAGATAAAGTTAAAAAACAGGATCAAGGTCGCTATACCGTTTTTGAAAGTTCCCCCCCCCCCCCCCCCAGGCCTCTTAAAGATATCAGTCTCAAGATTTGTTCTTCATTTTATTGACGGTTCTAGAACAATTATCCCCGGAACATTCCCCCCGGAAAACTACCCCCAAGGACAATTGCACCCGGAAAATTATCCCCCGGAGATTTATCCCCGAGGACAATTACCCCCCCCCCCCCCCCAGCAAATTACCCCCGGAGAATTACTTCTCCCCCCCAGGACAACTACCCCCCGAGGACAATTACCCGCCGAAGACAATTAACCCCCGAAGACAATTACCCCCGAGGACAATTACCCCTCGAGGACAACTACCCCCCCCCCCCCCGAGGACAATTACCCCTGAGGACAACTACCCCCAAGGACAATTACCCTCCGAAGACAACTACCCGACCACCTCCCCCCTCGAGGACAGCTACCCCCGCGGAAAATTACCCCCCGAGGAAAGTTACCCCCTAGGACAAAACTCCCCCTGAGGACAACTACTCCCGTGGACAATCAGGATCAATAGCAAAAGACGATCTGACACATTGAGAGATGGCTACGTGCCTATAAGATCCCATGCATGAACCAATATTCGTTTAAATACTATAGCACGTTATTTTCCTCATTTCCCTTTGATTATGATTGATGCAACGCCAGTGCGGTTGCCGATTTCCACGAAGGATGTAAGTTTTAGGATAATTGTCCAGCGCTTCTCAAAATGCATAGAAATACTTTTCGTCTCTGGAACAGCGTTATTTCAACTTTAGTCACGGTACCCTCTTAAGAAATGAAAAGTTTCTCCCAAATCCAAAAGTATTCACAGACTATTCATTTTGCATGACTCTGGCACTCATCAAGTGCTATGTACACACGTGTGGTCACATTTAAGAATAAAAAAGGAGAAGACATTTTCAAACTGGTCAAAATTAGTTTGTAATCAACACACTAGAAACGATTTAAAGTACTGTATGTGCGCACCTTGCCGCTGAATGTACAGGTGATATATTCGGCCATGACCTTAATATACGAATATGAGGATATTCGGGCCTCCCGTTGCCCTTATTTATCATGTTTTCAAATGTAACGAGCGTGGTAACAACGCAATCTCGAATTAAAAGATTTAATATATTTTCGGGCGCCTTGCTGTCAAAATATTGTCAGCGAGCGAGGAAGAAAGACACTTTATTGTTTTTTAAATTTTATTTTCTCATGTAATTACATACTCTAAACGTTTCTGATATTTGTTTTTCACAAAATCAACGTTTTCCAAATGTAACTAACATTCCAGTTGAAAAACGGTGCGCTTGAGTTACAAAATCCATGAGATGAAATACCAGAGAGCGGATCTTTATTTTCTTTTGACATGGAACCGTACATAACTTGAAGGCAAAGTACCACATTTCCACATGTAAACATAAGAGAAAGTTTTTACTCTCTGAATATGGTTACCCCCCCCCCCCCCCCCCCCCCACCGTACCACCATGACCTTTCGCCTTTACCGCTTAAATCACTTCATACCACTATTGTATTCTTGCGTTCACCCTTACTTGGGTATTATTTGTGTCTCTCTTGTATTCTTGCCTGACTGCACATGAGTGTTTTTAACACTGCCTTGTATAACATGTATTTAGTTGCTGATGAGCCTTCGGGTGAAACAGACTGTACAACTCTTACCAATGAGGTTTAACCTTTCCAATTTCTATATCTATATATATATTTATATATAAACCTACATGGTACATTAAGTGGACATCATAACAATCCTAACCCTAAACCTAAGCCTAACCCTAAACCTAACCCTAACGCTTTTCCTAACCCTAACCCTAACCCTTACCCTAATCCTAACCCTAACCCGAATGTCTACTTAATGACCCATTTTTCACTCCAAATGTCCCTCTAATGACGCCTTTATTAAAATTACACATATAGAAAGAGAGATATATTTTTTTAAAAATTGGGCCTTCTATGAGAAAAAAAACGTAAAAAACGTTAAGAGGACACCAAATTGTCCTCCTAATGACAATGTCTACTTAATGACTCATTTTTTCCACTCCAAATGTCCTTCTAATGACGCCTTTAGTAAAATATAGAAATATACCAACAAAAAACAATAGAGCTATGCTCGGAGCTTGAGAAATATACAAAAATACAAGAAATAATGATGTACCGTACACGGAGAAATTGTAATTTAATCACTTCACAAAGTCCAAAGGGCGCAAATCTGTAAACAAAATCTTCGTGTACGGAGCATCAGTATTTCTTGTATTCGTTTGTATATATGTATATATCCTTACATGTTGTATTAACAAGACATTTACATATAACCCTAAATGGTACATGAACAGGATATTATAAAAACTGGTATATTTCCCTAACCCTAAAGTCAAAACAATATAACTAATTAAACTAATGACTAATGAATAAACCTATTGTTTCTTGGGAGGCATATTAGTTTCCTCTGCCAGCAAACGTACGTAGAGGGCATTCATTAAATTGTTCAATCGTTAACAGGATATGAAAGTGTCTTCCTAATGACCATGTCTACTTATAGATTCATTTTAAAAACTAAATATGTTCTTCTAATGACGCTGTAAGGTATATATATATATATATATATATATATATATATATATATATCCCTTCACACAACCGAGTATTTTGAATTTGTGTGTATGTTCATTGTTGTGTATATTTTTTGCAAATATTGCCGTTTATTTTTTTTTATAATTTCTTCGTGATATTCAAGAGAGCGACCCATAGAAACTACAGAATGAAGTTGTGCAAAATTGTTTACTTTTCAGTCCAAACATTAAAGTACATTAATTTATTAGTAATATTTATTAACCCCCAATTTATACTGAGAACGAAAATATGTTGGTCGGTAAAATTACTCTATAAATAGCCAATATTAAAGGAATGTTTTTAACTCTTCGCCATGAACTTCACTTTAAGAAAAAAAAATTATGTCAACTATTTGCCTGTTAGTCTCTCTCTCTAGCCTGATTTATAATATATCGTTTACTATTGCTCTCCCTCAATCCTCTCATCCAAGAAAAATTAATTTCTCTCTCTCCCCCCCTCTCTCTCTCTCTCACTTTCTATCTTCCTCTCCCTCTCTCTGCTCCCTTTCTCTCTCTCTCTCTCTCTCTCTCTCTCTCTCTATTTATCGCTCTTTCTCTATCTATCTTTCTTTTTTCGTTCTATCTTTCTCTCTCTTCCTTTCTCTTCTCTCAACTTTTTTCTCGGTAAACAACTTTAATAAAGGAACCGCAGAGCTGATGACATATCAACACGAGCAAATATTACATGCGGTTTAAGCTGTTGCCTTTATTAATAACAGTAAATATATGTGCTAAGCGTTCTTATGTCGTACCAAAATATAAAAAACAACACTGTTTTGTGACACAATCTTATTTACAACGAAACAATACCGAAGCAGAATTTGAAATTTAAGTCCTGCATTTGTATTATGACAACAGTGTTTAGGCAAGTATACTATATTGCATAATTGCTTTCACCCTGCGCTTTTATTATCATTTGCCGAAGTAAACCAGTAATCCGTGGGATGTGATTATCATACCATGCACATCAGTATTTGTAATCTCATTTATTTTGTATACATACTTTGATACTTCAGTTTCTTCCACTCATTATTCATCGGTTAATTTTTTACAAATACCATCGTGACAAAATTGTATTAATGTTTTCGACAAAATCTTCTTCACCCATATCGAAATGTTGCATGATATATAACAATAACTGAAAACAGCTGGTGCATTTTTAGCATTCTCTCTACTCCCTTTCTCTCTATCTCTCACCGAATTATTAACATGGTCTTGAAAAGGAGAAATTCAAGATTATAAACAAATTACCGAAAAATGTCGATATCAATGCATATATTCGTATAATTGTATCTAAATATCTATCATTATTTCTAAACATATATGCTCCTTTGAAACAAAGTTTGTACAATATTATTGATAAGATTGTGTTTATGTACACTATTAATAGTACTAACTATATTGGAATGACTTAGCATAACTGTTGATTACAAACTAAATGTAGACCAACTTCGATTTCGCCACCAGGCTTTGTCTAACCTGGATTTAGGATTTGGTCTAGTAAGTAACGAGAGGGGTTTAATACAATCACTTGTAATTATCATCGCTTGCTTGTTTCCTTTCCTTTTTGATAACCAATATCGTCTCTGATAGTCATATTTCATTTGTTTGGTAATCGATACTCCAAGATCACTTTCATGTATTAGTTTGTCACGCATCTCAAACTTTCGACTATTAATCAAATCGCGATATCCCCCTGCATACTATTCATCAACATATGACACTACGCTGCTCTAAAACGTTTAAAATGAATAAAATATAGAATATTATTCGCAGAATATGAAATAGATGATGTTCGCAATGGTAGGTTCTATGGGCACTTATTTAGATAATACAAATTAAATTTTGCGCCAACGATACATTTTTCAACAGTTTTTCTTCTCCAAATATAGAGAAATAACCGTTGATGTGAATTAGTATGTTTAATCTTAATCGATATACACACGGACAAATGTTTAATAACCCTGTTAAGTATATTCGGCCTGAAAAATAACGTTTTTTAGCCATGTTGCCCCAAAATCCATATGCAAGGATGTAGGTGTACACATATGATAACAATATAAATGTAATTGTCAAATAAAACATTATAAACCTCTTTTTTCTTCTTTTTACTGTTCTTCATATTATTTCTCTCGTCGGCTCTTTTGCGTCTTGTCAACTACAGCATACTCTACTTGCGGGTTATGGTAAGCCTGTAAACAATAGAGAAATAACAAATATATAATTACCAGCAAATTAATCGCTGATTTCCTGTTTTACCATTCACTACTTTCAATTTCAATTTAAAAGTGCATTTAATGGTTCCGGTATAAAATGCGCTCATCATGTTACAGAAATTCTCCTGTGCCACTTTGTATTTATCGTTGAATGCAAATTCTAAAAGCTTCATATTTTATAACCGTTAAAAGTAAAAAGTTGTTCTATATCAGTGTAATTAACAGGGTTGCCATGGAGCTTTTTAAGAATGGAAATGGGAAATTTGCAAAAACATTGTGGTATAAAAAGTAATCCTTCCGTCATTTGACGCCTTTTATGGAAGTGTTCAAGATAAACGAGAGTGAGGTATTCTTATAAACAAACAATTTCCATCTTTATATTTTCCGCTTTCAGGATATTGATTAACTTAAAAATCTTTATTATTATTTGTTTTGCATTTCAAACATACAATAAAGGTACGATAGAAAGGCAACATAGGATACACAGTATGGAAGAAAAAATGCCCTTCCCTGCTGCACCTGAAAAAAGGGAATGTAAAATTCATATAACCCGTAACTCTTTTCTTCCGGTTCCAGGAAATGCACCCGGGGATGCCTAAAATATTATACATAATCAGATTAAAAACAGACAAAAACAACAACTTATTGATGACAATGCATAAGCTTAAGCTCGGTAAATTGCAATATGGTATCTGAGGTATCACTGGCATGCCTTTCTAGGTGAAGCAAACAGGAAATGTAAATAACAGAAATTGGAATTGAATACTAATTATTATGTTGCACTTCAGAAAGATTTGGGGGAATAAAACTTGAGATGTTTGATAGAAACAATTATAATGCCGAAAATACAAATCAATCTCCTAATATTCAAATTATATATTAAATTATAATCATGTCTAAACATCAACTTTTGATGTTTGTAACATGTGTTCATAATTTATTCAAAGTAAGATTTTAGTTGGTTAAGAAAAGAGGAAAGTGAGACAAGGACAACCGCATCCCTGAGTGAGAAGGATAGGTTATTCCAAATTCTTGGGTATCTACGAGTTGGGGACAGTGACGAGACCTGGGTTCTTGATGGGATATGCACGAATGTAAGGTGATCAGGTTGCCTATTTATGACATAATGTCGAGTAGTATCCTGAAATAAAGATCTTATCAAAGATAACCACTCGTACACAATAACATTTACTAAAAAGGAAACCTTTCCCCCAAAGTGTTAGACTACCATCTGACATAGAAAAAAGGTGAACTCTTAACACTGACCATATTCCTTTGGTGAGCTCGTGGTTGACCTTTCTTTCTCTCTTCCCTAGTTGTGTCTACAACTGCATACTCGGCCTTCAGTATTAGATTAAGAAAGAAAATATGAAATGTGATCAGTTTCGTGCAAGAATATGTAAACAATAAAACAAACGAAAGCTTTACCTTGAGTATTTCAAGCCTTTAATAACGTATTGAACACACGTGACTGACCCTGGCACTTAACAAAACTAACTAAACTACAAATTGCAACAACATCTGAACATCATGGCAACTACAGAAAAACAGACAAAATATTAAAGAACTTCTTTGGAGAAAATCTATTATAGTCAAATGATACAGGGTTATTTTCTCTTTAAAACTTTTCAACATTTTACGCAGGGGAAATTTCGTTATTAACTTTAAGTTTTTGTTAACTTGATGTTAGCTTTCTTTCAAATTAGGCAATACTTGTAAAAACTTACAGTGTAAAACAATTGTATTTTGCTTTCTAAATTACCTTCAACATCACACTAAAAACATGTGATGCTTGGATTCTTGGTATTTTCATTTTAATGCCATTAAAAATGTTTTTGAAAATCAGGATGAATATCAGATATTACATTAAATACCTTTAATGCATGTAAAAAACAAAGATTTGTGTTAATTTATTAATTGATTATCCAGTTGATTAGGTCCTTAAAGTCCTGTGCTTGTCCTACTCTAAATCATCATATGAGATGGTTACCAGTCCACTTGCTGATGCAGTATACACATGCGGTATATTTCCTCCTCTTCCAATCTTCTTTCTTGGTGACTGTTCTGGTTGTACAGCATCTCCTTTCTGTTTCGATATGATATGAAAGTGTTAAGATAATAAGTACTGGCACTGGGAAACTATAACTCCCTTCGTCGGTCCAAAGGATGTTATATTACACACCCTACCCATTAATGTCTATAATATAGCAGTAACTTCTGGGACTCCAATATGATTTCACCCCCTTAAACTAAAATACTGTTTCTTTGTACAGATTTCTATTTCAGTAAATAAAGGTAAAGATTTGAATGAATGAATAACATAAAGAGCGTGATTGACATGTATGTAGGAAATATTGATCTTCTTCTAAATAAAACCTTTTGCACGAAGCTTTTGTAAATAAATCGTACGTTTTAGTGACATCTCTGCATTCGGCTCACATCATATGAATGTAGTTCAAATCAATCATATAACTCACTCAAAGTATGACTAAAATCCTCAGATAAAAGGAATGTCAAATGAAATTTCAAGATAACATACAAAATGAAACTTAGCTGTTGATGTTAATCAAATGTATTAGGAAACAAAATATATAAGCATATCATGAATTAACTCGAAATTTGATGTAAAAGAGAAATCTTGTAAAAAGCAAAATGTTTATGTATGCATTAATCAAAACAGAAGAATTGAAGAACAAAAAAGAAGAAACGAAAACGAAAAAAGAAAAAGAAAATAAAAGGGGAAAATAACAAAGGAAAAAAAAGAATGGACAAAAATCATGCGTATTCGATTAATAATACATTTTCTTTTTTAATATCGGAAACATAAAAAATAAGAATTTAAAAAAGGGGACATGTGGGTACAAACAGGTCAACCGAAGTAAATAAATGGTAAAAACATTAAACTAACATTATATGATGAAGCCCATTCAATATAACTGTTATATGTAGAATACAAACATGTTTCATCTTTCGTGCATGTTATGAATCATACGGCAACGAGAAGGTGAACGTGTCCGTCTGGTTGTTTGTTCATGGACATGGTGTACACAATATACACACAGACGAGATTAAAAGAAAGAGAACAAGTTCGATGGGGAATACAGAAACGAAAAGTAAGACAACAAGTTTGATGAGGAATACAGAAGAGAAAAGAAAGAGAACAAGTTTGATGGGGAATTTCAATGGAGATTACAAGTGCTAAGGAGAAACTGGCTCTTGAAATGTTTATTTTAAAAACGTGTAAATAGAATGATATTCGATCAAGTGTGTGCATTGTGGAAGTATCCTGTAAATAGATAGTTTCTAAGGTAGTCAAAATAAAATATGTTGCCTATTAATACCTGAGCAGATGATGAAACAAGATTTGAAGAAATGTTGCGTTCTTTATTGACTGTGGCATACTCCACTGACGGATCTAGAGGCCCTCTCTACAGAATGAAAAGAGTATGGTATAATGTGATACCCCATCGTCTTCTGGATTAAAGTACACAATCAAAAACAATATGCATTTCTGTCTTTTTTTGTCTAAGATTCCTTACAACGTTGAGAGTTGGCTACATGCTTTCAAATAGCTTGGTTTAATATCTTATTTTATGGCCGAGTATGTACGCCAATGTATGAACTAAATATTATGTATATAGTTTGTCTGTTTATTTGTTGCTGTGTGGTTTTTTCTTCAATTTCAACATTGTTACGTGAAGCATATTTTCATCTTTCCCTCTCTCTGATGGAGAAAGAAAAAGCCAGAGTGCAGAGAAAGAGAGAGAAGTGTTGCTAAAATATGTATACATATATGTTTATATATATATAGAGAGAGAAAGAGAGCGAGAGAGAGAGAGAGAGGGAGAGAGAGAGAGAGAGAGAGAGAGAAGGTCTTAGATGCTCACTCAACAAAATAATCATATATGTAAGTTTATACATGTATATATTAACGTTGTATATAAGGAGGTATTACGTTTGTGAAAATAACCAGTGGTGTTAAGCAGGCGCGTACGCAGGAGAGGGGGGGGGGGTTTGGGGGTTACCCCCCCCTTTGGTTTTTCTTATGTGTGTATTTTGGAGGAAACCCCCCCCCCCAAATGGAACGAAAGGTCCATCCGGCAAATTTTCAAATTGTTGGGACCAAAAAAAAAAAATGTCCTCTTACCCTCCCCTCCCTCCCCCCCCCCCCCCCGGCTTATTCAGCGGCTGGCTGAGTCGATGCGAAATTTTTGGGACCAAAAAAGAAAAAATATATGTCCTCTTACCACCCCCCCCCCCCTCCCCCTTCCGCTTATTCAGCGGCTGACTAAGTCGTTGCGAAAATTTCGGCCCGATTTAAAAATGTCAACCCCCCCCCCCCCCCCCCCTTGAAAAAATTCTGCGTACACTACTGGTGTTAAGTATAAAGTATGAGAATGATCTCCATGGCCAAGAAATGTGAATATTTACTACATTACCTACTATTATATTTCGATAGAGAATTCTTAAAGCCTTGCCGCTAGGACATACAAAAGAAAGATTATTGTCAGGTTTAATTAGGAAGTAATCTTAATACTACTTACCGAAGCTGAAGAGATATTTAGATCTAGTGTGTGTTTTTCTGCCCGGCATTTTTCTGATCGCGGCTTTTTGTTTACTACAGCATACTCAACATCGGGATTCAGCGGAACCTGTATATATCCAAATATATCGAGTACAATTTAGAAATGACTTAAATAATAATCCAATTCGTTTCATCGTCTCGAAAACAAAAGGAAAATGTGCTATCAATGTAAAAACAAATCCGACAGTGTCTTGCAAAACAAAAAAAGTAATTTCCTTTTCCTCATATCTTAATTCATTCTTTTATTTTTCGTTAAAATGCATTTTGCACAACTTCTTTGTTTCTTTCATCCCGTAGAAAATAAACATTTTAGATAAAATCAACGTTTCATGAACCGATGAAAAGAAGAAGAAAAAAGCATTACAGTTTGACCTTTGTACTATCGTTGGACCTGGCTCCCATGGAGCTGTTCTGATTTCTCTGGAGGGTATCATCTGTAGGAGACACGAGTGACTGAAGCGGAATCCAGTCCTGGCTTCCCCGAGCCATACGGCGATTGGTTTGAGTCACGTGGGATGCAACGGGTAAATGGTGAATAGACGGGTCAGCTGTGATGGTTGGGATAGCGGGAAGAGCTCCTCGATTATGCCCCGTTGCCGGGTGTGTACCTGGACCATGAACATTGTCGAGTTCTCCAGGAACCCTTCTAGCTGTAAGCATTATACACCCACACATAACTCAAATACATGGCAAATATAGAGATGTGGCCCTTATAGAGAGGTAGATACTAAGACAGGTTTGCCATTCCATTGAGTCATCCTTTTCTTATCTAGATATGCCTACATTAACAGAGATCTCTTAAAGGAATATAAAAGAGCAAATTATTCAAGTAACGTTCTAAAAACATGAACATCTAGCTTTATGCAGTAAATAATTTGTATTTAGTCACCAAATTAGCTAGATACAAACGACTCTTGATATTTTACGAGCTTCCCCTCCTTTCCCCTTCAATCCTTTAAATCAGTCACTCTTCCATTAACAGCTCGCTCATTTATGTATAATATGAAGATATATGGCAACTGTGAGCAACCTTTACCCCAACAAAGAATACTCATCCCTCCCATCCCAAAGGTGTGGAGACATTTGGTTACCATAAAGAAAATGGAAAAACCCACTATTATGTCGTGGTTAAATTGATTATAATCCATGTTTCTGGTTGTGTAACCAATTAAAAAAAAATGTATTGCCATTTAGGTGCCAGAACCTGGGTCAGTCGTTGGATATATAATAACAACAATAATAATAATATTCAGTTCTCGTATAGCGCATAATACGTTATGAAATAACATCTCTATGCGCTTCCAAATAAATTATTACCCTAGCTTTAGCTACGGCAGCCGTAATCAGCGCACAGTGGAATTCAAGGAATATTCCTACAAGGTACCCATTTTCCTCACCTGGGTTAAGTGTGGCAAATGTAGATTGATGTCTTACCAAAGGACATTAGTGCCGCGGCGGTACTCGAACCGCGGACTTCGTGATCCACAATCTGATGACATATCCACTCGACCACGACACCTCTACTATATATATATGTGTTTTTTTTAAACATTGTTTTCTTCCCCTCTAAACAGCGACCACCGCCCAAAAAACTCAAAACCGGGAACGTCGCCCGAAATCTCGCTGGTTTCTAGCTGGTGCAGTGCATGGTATATACGCGTACACGAGGCCGAGTCTAAATGTTTACGCTAGCAGGATTTCTAAACTAGGACAGAAGACGGATTAGAATTTGAAAATAATTTGATGATTTTATGCATTTATATCCCACTCAAACAAACGAAATATATATTTTTGTATTTATTAAGCGTTTGTATTTCTAAAAAACTGTAACAATTTATTTTATTAAAAAGGCCGACCGTAGATATTAAAATGTGTGGGTCGGTAGCAGATTGTTACGCCTTATCAATGCTAATTATCGTAGATTTTAACACTTAAATCAAATGTTAGTTTAATGGACCAATACAATTTACTAGTACGAATCAATTTTTTCACCCTGTCACAGAATTCAGGCAATTATTGTTAAATCAAGTTCTTTTAAAATGACAAAATAATCACCATTGCTCTTTTTTCTGCATCTCTGAAAGACGAATATGAAAACAATGACAATCATGATGAGAAATACTGTTGCTCCTACAGTGTAAATGGTAAATGTCACCGTTTCTGCAGAGAAAAGAAAAAACTTTAAGAGTTAATACAGATTTATTTTTTATGAAGAAGAGTATAACCTTAAACAAATTGGGTACATGGATGCTTGTGTATATTGTTAAATGCTGTCCATGCTCATATCTTTGTAAATGACAACTATTCTTGTATCATCTAAAGAATGAATGTAACACCGAGTTTCCCTAATACATAATCGTTAGGGCGTATTGGCTAATGTAAACTTACTTAAAAAAATTAGTGAAAAAAGTACATAATGTAATAATTAAATACATTTAGCAACCTCTTATTCCTATCGTATTGCTAAAAAACCATCCAAGTAATCATGCTTCATAATTCAATATTGCATACGTAGACCTATACATATGCGATACATATTTTAGATCATGTAAAATATTCAGTTGATTTGTTGTGTTGAGTTGAGTTGATTTGATTATGTGTCATCATTAGATGGGCACGAAGCAATCATTCAAAGTTAAAACGATCCATGTACATTAGAACATTATGTTTAAAGAAAGAATTTCCCACTTACATATAGCTCAGATTTTCTATTTATCTCATTCAAATTATTGTTTACATTTCCACATTTCTAGCAAGACATCATACATGTAAAGTGATATATTATAAATATACATATACATCTGGAAGAAACAGAAGGGTACCAAGCTTTCAATAATTTGGGGGATCCAATTCTGGGTTAAGAGTCCTGAATATTTCAACCCCCCCCCCCAAAAAAAAAAAAAAAATAATAATAATAATAATAATAATAATCCATAATAATCCATTAAAAATATCAAAATGACATAGTCAAACGACCTAAATATATATATTTTTTAATCCATCTTACCTGGAAATTCGTCGGTATTGGCCACGGTAGTTATATCAGGATGGTCTGTAGATGGTAGATATATTGAACCTATTAAAAGACAGAAAGATCTGAGTTTCCTTTCTCTTTTAGCATTTGAACGAATTATGTTGTGGCCGTATTTATTGCAATTTCTGAAATTATGTATTTAATTAAGAGATTTTTTTTAAATAACCCCACATTACTAGGACTGTTTTTTCATACCAAAGTATTTTAGTTTTTATCATGTATAGCAATCGAAAATTATTTGTATGTAACTATTTTATGATATCAGTACAAGTGGTTGAAGTACATCTAGAAAGTTCTTGTTTTATTCCTTACCATTAAGTACGTTGAAGTATTCTTCTGAGCAAACCCCTGGGCATAAAGAGGTTTTTGACACACAGCAGGACAGAGAGCTGACGTTTGAATCAATCTTGTAAATAGCCAAATGTAGTGCTCCGGCATTTTCCCACGAAGCAGTCGTATATTTATTCCCTCTACCCTCCAGGTAAGATGTGTTGAAGAAGAGTGATGACGATGTCAGATTGAAGTTACTGGTATTGGTTTGACAGCTCAATGCACTCTTACCATCGACGGTAGATTCAAATGAGTCGTTTCTGACGATTTCCAGATGCTGAACACAAACTGCGAACAAAAACATTTCTTTAAATTCAATTATATTTCACCTTATCACTAAAAAATAACATACATGCGTTTGAGTATACATTGTTACATAACAAGAATAAATACATGCATATACATGTGTACAACAATATAACAGTTGCTTGGTCAGTAGTCGCCAGAAAGGAAGTGACCTCTATGAGTAGCTGACCAAAAGAAGATACATAATTAAAATATAAACGTCAATGCCACATTGCAGGCACATGACAAAATACAACATTACCCCCACAATAATGCACAACACAGTGCCTAGCATATATTTACATTAAAGACAAATAACTGGTTCAAATTAGATTAATATAATTCAAGAAAATCTTTTTTACCCCTACTTATAAAATCTTTCAGAAATTGATATTCTTTAATTGATGAGGGAAGCGAATTCCAAGTGATGTGTCCTTGGTATATTTTAGATGGCTCTGAATATTGCAATTTAGATTAAAGTAAATTAAGAGTGTTTCAGGGAGAACATGTTTTTCACATAGGTATATTGAATTGCCTTCTTTGTATTATATAGATCTCCGAAAAGCGGAGGGACAACAACAGAGAGAGATTTTTTTTTTTTTTAATATTGAGGTAACTAGATATAGGTGATGTATGGGCAAAAAATGAGGCATGGATAATAATTATAAGTGCACGCTTTTTTAATTTGACTATTATGCCTAATGAGGCAACAGACGAGTTCTCCCACGCAACATAAATGCGGAAGGACCGTTGAATTATTTACCATTTTTAATATGTAAATTGGAGGAGTTTTTTAGTCTATGTAACATTCCAATATTGTTTTTAAAATAATCTATTGCATACGTAATTTACTTGGTCAGTCCAATTCAATTCATTATCGATAATTATTCCAAAAAATGTAAGGGAAGTCATAAGCTTTCTCTTTGAACCACATTTAAATTTTATTAGTGTCCCATTTTCTCTTCATTAAAAAAATAGGATTTGTCTTCATAATGATTGTAACTTTATTTTGATTAAGAAAAACACATTGTAGAATAATGGAAGCATCATGACTGTAATTGCTGTATGAAACAAACATATGATCGTTCAATGTTATTCCACTTATTACAAAATGTTAACAGTTCATCAATTAAATTAAGCAGGAACAATTGAGACATTTTATCAATTTATATATGTCAGAGTCAGAATAGCTATAAGCTATCAAACAGGAAAATGATCAGAAATTTCTGTAATAATTATCCCCGATCCGATTCAACAAATAACAATTGTTATATACCTCACTTAAGTAATCCAGCAATCTGATTGGTCGAAATTGCATTCATAAACTTTAACTGTTCCTGTAAAAACAGACCTATTTTTCCAATAACCATGGTTATTAAAAAAATAGGTCAGTCTCCATGGTTACCCCATAGGTTTACATGTAAAAAAATGGTTTGAGCGATGGAGGATACCATACGTGGGCGAAGAAATGGTCGCTACATTTTACCAATTTTGTAATACAACTAGCAGCTAACTCGCCCCACGGGACATCTCGCCCCAGCATCAAAGACTGGGTCGAAATGTCCCGACACGATTCATCGATCGAGAGATACCAATGTGTATATGTTTGTGCTCATTGTACATTTTAGACGATATGGCTGATATTTGTTCACATTCTTTCGTCCTGGCCGCTAATTAGCAGACTACTGGTATCTCTCGATCGATAAATCATGTCGGGATATCTCGCTGGGGCGAGATGTCCTGTGGGGCGAGTTAGCCCGACTCCCTAGTGAATGCAGACGACCGACTGTACTAGGCCAAAATGGCTGAATTAGAAACGCTCCCAAGATTTTGACTTCTGGATGAGGATCAAATGCGAGACATGCTGACAGCAAGAACACCAAAAAGGGTACGTGAAATCTTCCATAATTTTTTCAGTAGCCCTAGATCTAGATCTAGATTCTAGTACGCGACAACCAGATGCTGGTGATTGTAGTGATTTGTACGTCACGGACAGATGCAGATCCTTCCCGTAGAGATTACACACATCCCTATGCATTTCCATTGGCCATTGCGCATTCGATCATGCTAGATTGTTTTAATTACCAGAGATTCAAACTAATATAAGTGAGGTGTCATATGAAAGCGCAGGTTTTTCTCCATATTCCCCACAGGGCCGGCCCACCCCCAAAATTGTAAAAATATCTTGCTTAGAAAGTAGTAGAATCTAGATCTAGATCTAGTCTACTCTCAAAGAAACAATCATAAAAAACAACCGTGCAGATAAACTAGAAAAACTAATATTGCTCGTGATCCTGAAGGTGATACTCAATAAGTGAGGTGTCATATGAAAGCGCAGGTTTTTCTCCATATTCCCCACAGGGCCGGCCCACCCCCAAAATTGTAAAAATATCTTGCTTAGAAAGTAGTAGAATCTAGATCTAGATCTAGTCTACTCTCAAAGAAACAATCATAAAAAACAACCGTGCAGATAAACTAGAAAAACTAATATTGCTCGTGATCCTGAAGGTGATACTCAATAAGTGAGGTGTCATATGAAAGCGCAGGTTTTTCTCCATATTCCCCACAGGGCCGGCCCACCCCCAAAATTGTAAAAATATCTTGCTTAGTCTAGTAGAATCTAGATCTAGATCTAGTCTATTCTCAAAGAAACAATCATGAAAAACAACCGTGCAGATAAACTAGAAAAAGGCAAAGGTGCATGGTGTCATAATTTTTTCGGCATATAAAAGTATTAATGACTGCTTTAATATTCGAGAAATAGTTGTTTTTATACGCTCTCGGGAAGGTTACAATTGGGCTATTGCCCTCGGCACGCCTCGGGCAATAGCACAATTCTAACCTTCCCTTGAGCGAATAAAAACAACTATTTCTCTCAAAGCAGTCATTAATACTATATTATTATATTATCTAGTAGAGACGCCGATTGTAACTCGGGTGGGGATTTTATGAGAGGAAACATTGAGTAAAGCATTACGATTACAAAAAGAAGAAGATTTTTGCAATGTGAACCTTGCAAACATTCACAGAATTTATATCGAAATCGCACATAATAAATATAATACTTTTCTCTCTATCTACCATCTCAAATACATCAGCAGAAGATGAAAATATATCATTTGTTTGGTAATTAGAAGAAATAGAATATTTAATTTCAATAAACAGACTTGCATTAAGAGGTGTGTTTCAGCTAATGTCAGTCTAAATGAAATTAACAACACCTCGACCACGCTTGTTATTGATATTATTGTTAACAAAATCACAATTGTCAACATTATACAGAGATAGCGGAGATATATCGTTGATCCATGTTTTTCATATACAAAATTTAAAGATCTAAGAAATCCAGAAAAATTATTAAAGTTACAACATAAGCTTCTACAGTAAATATCACAAATATTTATTTTTTTAGTAATGTTATTTGAAGTGAGGAGCATGTAATCGACACAAAATGGTTATATTCATCTGGTGTGTAGTAGGCTTTTATATGACCATGATTACTTTCGGAATGAGCTGAAGTAAACAATTCTTGCAGGGTACATGAATTAATTTCAGGATTTTGGCAATACATAGACATTTCAGGAAAACACTCTGGCCCGAATTCACGAAGGAGGTTTGTCGACAAACGTCATATGACGCGTTTTGACGCGTTTTTACAAACCTTGGTTTGTTAAAACGCGTTTGACATACACCTATAGGTTTGTCGACAAACCTCCTTTGTGAATTCGGGCCAAGGTGTATACAAAAACATATTGTTAATTAATATATTATGTTACAATCAAATAGCGCATTACACAATACACTTTAATGCCCTTTACATTAAATACAACTTTACATAACTATCAAATATTTCAATGGTTGGCTTTAATTCTACAATACTAATTTGTTTTTACAAAGAATGACAATATAATTAGAACATATTACTTTATAATACGACTACGAGTACAGTTAAGTACAGTAGAATAAGAAAAAAGGTGACTCCAATCTAGTACACGTCATACATTAATCATTAAAATTCTCGATTGAACAGTAACAGAAAGTGAATCATAATACATACCTTCTACTTTTAATGTGATCGAGGTATTAATATTTCCCGATGGTTCATCTTTGTTCTCTATTCGGCATGTTAGAATGGTTCCATTTTGACTCGCCCTTGGGGTAAATGACAATGCACGACTACCGTTGTGAGGATTACTCTCATTGCATGGGTGAGGAAGATCAGAGCAACTGGGAAACCACTGGAGATCCACTGATGTATTGGCACGGCATCTTATCGTCGTATTGACATCAGCTCTGACCTTGAAAAAGCTGGATTTGATTGGTGTCCTTTCCTTCTCGTTTAAAAGGGCTAAACCCACTGGTGGCTCTGTGACGGGAAGAAAATAGTTTAAAAGGTGCAATCCATGTGACTTTGCATTAATAAAAACACATTGGCCTAATTTGCAAAGCCTACATTTGATGATGGTAGCAAATGCCATTATTAACTAACTGTTTTCTTCTAGGATTAAAAATGTACTAACATATATCTTTTTTTAAAGGTTGGACATATATATTTCATTGACTAAAACAACTTAGGGGGACAAAAGGAGCATGCAATTTTATTTTGTCACTTTAACTGTATCTGTAAGATGAAATGTTTGCAAACAGAATAGTCGAGCTTCTCCGGAATCATTTAATTTACTAGTTCGATTTGGCGACATAAATATGTGTAAAGCAATAATCCAATATTTTATTTTTTCAATTTAACGTATATCTATGACGTTACCCCAATATCCATCAGTACTGCTCTACTTATTTAATAGAATGTTGAGTTGTGGTAAAGATGAAATAAATTGTGCCCCTTTTCATTATACAGTGCGACCCCGAAAAACGAAACCAAGAATCATCGATGTTTTATCATAACTTATTCACAGTTATAATTAATAAATGACACATATTTGGAAAGCTTTGATCCTCCTCTTTCATTGAATGCAACTCATATGATGCATATTTCACGCATGAGTGATTAAAATGAATTTGGAGAGAGGAAACCAAAAAGTCATTTGGCGGACGGTATCTGAATTTCAAAGAGAAAATCACATTTCCAGAAAGTTGAGTTTCTGCCCTTTCATATGATACCTCAATCAGGAAAAAAAAGTGAGCTAGGAATAACAAAGTTATGTTTGTTTAAAGTAATGCTTGCATTTCCATAATTTTATTAAACGAATTCGTTTTCACTGGCTGTCTTCCGTAGCAACAAATGAAATTAACAAAAGACTTAACTCCGTTATGTTGACAATCAGCCGTAGACGAAAGACATCATGCACGGCTGATTGTCAACGATACGGAGTTAAGTCTTTTGTCAATTCTGCTTGTTGCTAGGGCAGGCAGCCAGTGAAATCGAATTCGTTTGATAAAATTATGGAAATGCAAGCACTACTTAAACAAACAGAACTCTGTCATTCCTTGCTCATTTTTCCTCATTGAGGTGCCATATGAAAGGGCAGATACTCAACTTTCTAGAAATGAGATTTTCTCTTTGAAATTTAGATACCGTCCGCCAAATGACTTTTTGGTTTCCTCTCTTCAAATTCATTTTAATCACTTATGCGTGAAATATGCATTATACGAGTTGTATCAAATAAAGTAGAGGATCTCAGCTTTCCAAATAAGTGTCATTTATTAATTATAACTGTGAGTAAGTTATGATAAAACATCGATAATTCTCGGTTTTGTTTTTTCTGGGTCGCTCTGTATGTATGTCGATTCGGAAAAATATCTTGATAGAAATGTTTCCTGAAGAGGATTGCTTTTAAAATGCCCTATTCGACTAAAAATGACGAGAAGTAGATAGACCAAACATTTGTTTCCGTCCAATATACCCAAATATATGTGCAATGCAGGCGAGACTTAGTATTACTTTAAATTGTTATGATTCCAAAATGTCATAGTATACACCAATTCTTATTTACTGAATAATCAACCTATCCCAACTGCCTTCAGAGAGTTTATAACGGGTGAAAATATATATCCCTGAGGTGAGGGTAGGTAAGCTCCTCTACATTCTCCTTCTACCTTAAGAGTAATAATTTGCGTCATCACCCCAAAGTTAAATACTCAATAATAATATTGTTTTCATCAGGAGGCGGCGATACAGTGGGAACCCCCCGTCCCATAATCTTGACAGCAATATGTTACAACATGTCACTTCCATGGTAATTTTCATGTAGGTGCATCGTTTATTTTCTGACTCATTATTTTCCCAGATCATCTTCCTGAAAAGAACAGTTCCAACCAAATTGTCCTCCTTGGTTGCGCTTTCCAGGGTAATGGTATTGCACAGCTGTGATCTGACAGTAGCAAGATGTCCCATGCATTAGGATCAAAAACAGGTCATAAGTTGGTGAATTCATGATTATCTGGTTTATCTTATTACATTTACTAACTACATCATAACGTTTATGCCAATCAGAATGAATGGCAAATAAAAAGTTAACCAGGTATATTATAAAACAGAAACAGATCCTGACATTGGTGCATAATATACGCACCTTTAACTGTCACGTTAAATATGCAGCGTATAATTTCACTAGTGCGTATTTCACATTGATATCCTCCTGCATCCTCAAGGGAGACGTTCTCTATAGTGAACGAACTGGTAGAGTTGTTTTGGACATCCAGAATATTGCCATCAGAATCCTCACAGATAGATGTACCATTGGTTTCCAAAGAACATACAAAAATAAGTTTGTCATTAACACCGCTAACCATGCTCCACTTAATGAAAATAGGCTTTGAATTCGGGGGTTCATCGCATCTCATCTCCAAATTTGCTCCAACGAAAACCATCCTCTCCTCGAAGGAATCCTCAAGGCAAACTAGATTCAAATCAATTAAAACATGAACAAAGTGGGTTATTTAAGAATTATCCCATTTAAAAGACTTTATATCTCTGAAGAACCCTAAATGATCTCTTGCCTATGATCCTCAATATAAAGCGTTCGTCAAAATGGTATCTATCGTGGGCGGAAATCTCTATTTAAAAGTGCCGGAGATACATGTCAATTCCCTGACAAGCAAACAAAAAATGAAGAAGGGAAAGTCATACAATATTTTATTATGTCTCTCTTATTTACTGTATACAGAAGAGCAATAAAATAAAGAAAACAGACTCAAGGTCGCTATACCTATTTTGGCCTGTAAAGTATCCTCTCACCCTCTTAATTCTATCAGTCTCAAAATGTGTCCATCATGTTTATCGACATCGGAAACCTTTTGAACACTGAGTTATTTGTTTTGCCATATCAAATGATTATGCTGTTGCATTACTATTAATATTCATAATTTAGCATAATTTTTATTCTTCAGGATAAAGGTCCAACAAATTGCTTTTGCACATTAAAATACTCTACATTTAAATAATCATTTAAATGCAGGCTATGAAAATCGGCTGACTTGACTGCACCTTGATTACATTAGAAATACAAAGATTATTAACAGTTCCACATCAAACACAAAGACAAGATTTTAAAAAGTTATAGGAAAAACGTATAGATATAATATCTGCACTTAATACGATAATGTATTAGATTTACGTTTTAATGCATACATTATCTCCCTCAAAGGGACATCTTTCATGAAGTTAGAATTAGAAAGAATAACTTATATATAACTTACATATTATATGAAAGGAACAAATTAGCCATACTAAATGCAAACGTATGTCCATAGTGATCAGAGTGTCCTTTACATTGGTTAACGACGTCAATGAGTTTGGAGCGTAAAAACAAAGGTTATAAGAGTTTCCCAAAAAATAACTGGCAAACGATAATTAATTGCATATCTAAGCATGCTGGCGCTGTTGAATATTCAAACTCAGCATACTTTAGTTTTTTATATACCTGACGTGAGAGCAACAAAGAATTCTTTTTATCCCTAAAGCTGCATAAATATGGCATGGGTATAAAAGTGCTTTTGAAATTATTACTCTGTTGGTAGCTTTTGTTTTGTTCTAGCAGCTGTTTTAGGAGCGTTGTGTATTTCAAGGAATAAAATCCTGTCAAATACCCATTTAATGCCTTATGCCTATGTTGAAAAAGGCAACTATACAGACTGAATGCCGAGTAAAATGGCATGCATCATGTAGATATGTTATCCTACAACCGCCTTGAGAGTCCATTGAATGAATACCATGGCGTTCCACAATTTGATACATTTTAAAAGATGTATAAGAGCTTATTGCCCTGGAATGGCAGTTGTTATTAAGTTTTGAAAGCATTTATTGTTAGATCTTTAAAAAATGATATTTAAAAAAATTATGAATGTGTCGGTATAATATTCCTTATCCTATTTAATATCAGATTTGTATCGGATTATTTTAGTCTATATGCAACTTTTGCATCTCAAAAGAGTATGAGCATAATGTCTCACCCACAGCAGATATTGGTGCTACGTTTTGTTTTTCCTTTTCAGCTAATATAAACTGTATTAAATACCAATCTCCTTCATACATATTTGCCTGTATTCTGAAGCCGGTTTTAATTTAAACTCCGGTCTATAAAGTTAAACCAGAGTTAAATTAACCTTTACTCAGAACCCAAGTCCAGTCAAAGGCGGGTAAAACTCGATTTCTGTTCCTGAAAGTCCTGTTTAGTTAAACCAGAGTTTTAGTCCAATCTAAGTTAAGCTGACATGGAGATGCGGTCTGCTGCTACTGCAATTTGACCTAAATGTGCATGTTTCTTTTATTATGGACTACCCTGACTGTGTAAATCATCAATCCTCAGGGGTTATTTTGCCCTCCATGATGATTTAATATATTTACACATTTAACCTATCTGGTTGATTCCCTTTCCGCTATCAACAACGTAGCGTCGGGGTAGACCAGTTGTCCGATGATGAGTAATCGCAAGTCACGTCTCCCTCACTCGAATTGACGGATGCGCTAGTTGATGAAGTTTTTGGCACCTCAAACTCCTCAGGTTCAGGTACGAACTCAACCTGACTCTGAAGTTTCCCAACGATGCCGGAGATGATCTTGATGACGTCTCATGACACGGCTATCATTAATAATCATATACATGCATATATCCATAACATTTCTTTGGAGGGAGCATAGTAATATTGACTTGGACAATAATTTAAATATTCATTGATTGTTTTCCGTTTCATAGATCAGCTATGACTGCGTTCCTATCAACAACCAGCCTCCAGAGGTACCGAAGCGGGAACATGATGCTGCAGCAGCCGCACCACACCATACATATATATCCCGCCCAAAGCGTACAGCCACAGCAACCCCAAATCTCATAGCTGCGTCTTCCACATCTACACCTCTGGTTTGGCCACTCCATCTCTCTGTTTCATCCCGATCCCACCTTGTTCATGTACCTGTAGATTGGGAGTATTATACTACTCCAAATATAGCTCCCAATGAGTTTTCACCATTTCTTGCCCATGTTTTCCCATAGCTTTTGATAATAATTTTGTGTTGGGGTGAGGAAGAATACACCATTTGGTGGAACAACATGTGGTGGAACACCATGTTGTCCATTTCAACTATGCAGTAAAGTTTCACATAGGTATTACCATATGTCATCATCATCATCTGAAGGTTTAAATTGTTTGATTTAAGTAAAATGCTCACAAGTAGATGTTAATAAATGTATATGCAATGTGTGTCATCTAAAATACATGACCTAGTATTAGTAGCAATCTGGCATGTATACTACTGAAAAATCCAGAATAGTAGAGCGCCCTATATGTTTTTTGTCTCATATCTTATTTTGTGATCAACTTTCAGAAACTGATATTGCCTGTAGGTTAACTGATTTTAATAATGTCAGAGTACAATAACAAAGTAACAACTCCCCTCTGTAGTAAACACAGGTCACAAATGCGTAACATTAAGACTAAGGTACACTGTTCATTTTTCAGATTTAATTTAAAGCTTGGTAGAAAATATATATGTTCAACTATTTCTGAGGAGTCTACTGATAAGCTGAGAATAGTTCATGATGAGTTTTCATTGGAAGAAGATACTGTATTTTGTCCTTCATGTCACAGATATGCTGTACGAACAGATTCAGCTTGGAGATTAGTGAAACAACTCCAACAGGAATTTTCAAAACAAGTGATAAAAGGCTGTGATGATGTAAATCAAATGCTCTCCAAAGTACTTACTATGTCATTTATAGATATCACCAGGCGCGGATCCAGGGGGGGGGGGCCGAGCGGGCCTTGGCCCCCCCCCCCCCCCCCCCCGCAAAAAAAAAAAAAAAAAAAAAAAGAGAGAAGAAAGGAAAAGAAGGGAAAGGGAAAGAGGAGAGAAGGGAAAGAAAGAAGAGGAAGAAAAAAGAAAAGGGGGAAGAAGGATATCGGGGGGCCGAAAGGGCCTTGCCTCCCAGGCTGTTGACCCCCCCCCCCCCCCCCCCCAATCAAAAAAATAAGAGAGAAGGAAGGAAAGGGAAAGAAATGACATAATTTCCGAGATTTTTCCTCACTTTTTAGTAAATACGTTTGTATGTGTTTGTTGGAGAATGACAAATTACTAAATTTACAGCCAGGCAAGAAATATGTTTCTTGATATTCCTACATGTCAGGCCCGAGGTGGGGCGGGGATTGGGAGCCTCCCGGGGGCTCTGCCCCTGGATTCCACCTAGGACCCTACGGCGGGCCCTTAGATGCTCATCTGACGGTAATTTAATGCCTAAAACCTCTGATTTTTTTTGGGCTCCGCCCCCTGGAACCCACGCCAAATAGTGACCTGCCAGTGTCATAAAATAATAAGATATAAAAAAAAATGCTCATCTGACCTTAATTAAACGCCTAAAACCCCTGAGCTTCCGGGGCCGGCTCAGCCGCCTCGACCCCACCAGGGGCCCTAAGGCGGGCCCCTGAATGCTTATCTGACCGCAATTTATTGCCTTAAACCCCTTAGCTTGCGGGGTCGGACAAGGTATCAAAATGTGTTTATCTGACCGCAGGCGCGTAGCCAGGGGGGGGGGGGGGTGGCGGTCCCCCCAAATCGGAAGAGGACGAAGACAAAGAACACCTTTGAAAAAAGGATTAAGAATATAGAGAACGGTACAACGCATCGTCTTCTTTCTCTAATAATTTAATGAAACGTCAAAGCTTCGCTCAGGAGGGGAGGGGGGGGGGGGGAACTGAATTCAGACAAGGATTAAGAATCGAGAACGGTACAGCGAATCATCTACTTTCTCTCACAATCTTGTGAAACGTCAAAGCTTCCGCGCGAAGCGCGAGAGTGGGGAACCTGAATTCAGACGAGGATTCAGAGGCGAGAACGGTAATACTAATCTTTAATGATTTAATGAAACGTAAAAGCTTCCGCGCTTCGCGCGGGATGGAGGGGAAACTAAATTCCGACGAGGATTATTTTCGAGAACGGTACAACAAATCGTCTTGTTTCTCTAATGATTTAATAAATTAAAAAACTTCCGCGCTTCGCGCGGCAGGGGGGAACCTGAATTCAGACGAGGATTAAGAGTCGAGAACTGTACAGCCAATCGTCTTCTTTCTCTCATAACATTATGAAACTTAAAAGCTTCCGCGTTTCGCGCGGGAAGGGGGGGGGGGACCTGAATTCGGACGAGGATTAAGAGTCGAGAACTGTACAACGAATCGTCTTCTTTCGAATGATTTATTGAAACGTAAAAGCTTCCGCGCTTAGCGCGGGAGGGGGGGGGGAACTGAATTCAGACGAGGATTAAGAGTCGAGAACTGTACAGCCAATCGTCTTATGAAAACTTAAAAGCTTCCGCGCTTCACGCGGGAGGGGGGGGGGGGGACTGAATTCAGACGAGGATTAAGAGTCGACAACGGTACAACGAATCGTGTTCTTTCTCTAATGATTTAATGAAACGTAAAAGCTTCGGCGCTTCGCGCGAGAGGGGGAGGGGGGGGGGGGAACCTGAATTCAGACGAGGATTCAGAGGCGTAAACGGTAATACGAATCTTCAATGATTTAATGTTACCTTCCGCGCTTCGCGTGGGATGTAGGGGGAACTAAATTCAGACGAGGATTATTTTCGAGAACGGTATAACGAATCGTCTTCTTTCTCTAATGATTTAATGAATCGTAAAAGCTTCCACGCTTTGCGTAGAAGGGGGAAAACGGATTTCAGACGAGGATTAGTGTCGAAAACGGTACAACGAATCGTCTTCTTTCTCTAATGATTAAAGGAAACTTAAAAAGCTTCCGCGCGAAGCGCGGGAGGGGGGGAACCTGAATTCAGACGAGGATTAAGAGTCGAGAACTCTCCAAAGAATCGTAATAATTTAATAAATCGTAAAATTTTTCGCGCTTCGCGCGGGAGGGGAAAAACTAATTTCAGACGATAATTATTTTGGAGAACGGTACAACGGATCGTCTTCTTTCTCTAATAATTTAATGAAACGTCAAAACTTCCGCGTTCGCGGAGGAGGGAGGGGGAAACTCGCCCCTCCCTGCACCGACCCCCCCCCCCCGCATTACGTCACTGTTGGTCACAATTACGTACCAATATTTGGCTCGCATAATTTCAAATTTGGGCCCCCCCCCCCCCCCCCTAAGAAATCCTGGATCCGCGCCTGGATATCACAAGGATGTGTGGATAATCTAAGAGTTTTCTTTTAAGTTCTGCCTATGACTTTTTTCTTTTGAGTTTGAATTCAACTATCAAAGAATAAGCACTCTATCGTGAACTTGCCAATACAAAAACCTTTTTCTTACTAAGATTTTTGAGGAGCTTGGTGATGTTCTCACAATACACAAATCGGCTAAAAGGAACATGGAGAACCATAAAAAATGTACTTAGTAGTTTACCTAATTCACGAAATATATCTAAAATTAACGATCATGGAACAGCAACTGAAAACAAACCAACTATTGCCGAAATATTTGATGACTTGTTTAACCAATATTGGACCAGATTTGGCTCGATCTATACCAAAGTCGGCAAAATTATGTGATTGTTTTTTGAACAATCCCAACCCCCTACACTATTTATGGTACCAACCAATGAACAAGAAATAACTGAAATTTTGAAAAGTTTAAAGATTAAAAAGACCCCAGGTTATGATGATATTACCAATAAGTTACTGAAAAGTGTCATTAAAGCAATAATCGTACCTGTAACTCATATTATGAATATGTCATTATTAAATGGCAACGTACCTGGAAAAATGAAGATAGCAAAAGTTGTACCAATTTTTAAAAAGGGTGATCCTCTAGAACGTAGTAATTACAGGCCAATCTCTCTACTCACCACTTTATCAAAAATTCTTGAAAAACTTATCTACACTCGAACATTTAATTTGTTCACACGTTGTGGAATTTTGGCGGACTCTCAGTTTGGATTTCGAAAGAAACATTCTACTTCTCATGCTATACTACTTTTTATTAATAAAATCGCGTCCGCTCTTGACGACCGCTGTCATACTGTAGGGTTATTTTTTGGGATTTTTCCAAGGCATTTGACACAATTGATCATAACAATTTGTTTAAAAAAACTTCAGCATTACGGTGTCAGGAGTAAGGCGTTGGAGTGGTACAAAAGTTACCTGAGTAGTCAAACACAGTTTGTTTCATTAAATGGGATCAGGCACGTACGCAGGATAAGAGCACTTTTTTTTCTCTCAAAAATTTCGCAACGTCTCAGTCAGCCGCTGGATAAGCGGGGGGGGGGGGGGGGGGGTGGGGGAGAGCACATTTGTTAAAATTTGAAAAATTTGCCCATCGATATTTCTTTTCGTTCGGGATGGGGTAAGGTCAGCTTTTTGGGGTCACTCATTACCACTTTTTTTTTAATTTTTTTTAAAAATAATATATAAAGGGGGGAGGGGTTTCCTCAAAAACACACACATACAAAAGTTAAAGAGGGGTTCAACCCCCAACCCCCCCCCCCCCCCTGCGTACGCGCCTGAATGGGAGTGCATCGAGTGTCAAGCCTGTCACGTGCGGTGTTCCTCAGGGATCTCTTTTAGGGCCTCTACTATTCATAACATATATAAATGACTTCAAATTTTCATCCCAACTATTAATTCGGAACTTGAGAATATTGCACAGTGGATTTTTCCAAATAGATTGTCACTGAACTTGGACATAACTAATTTCATATTATTAGGTATAGCACACCAAAAATAAGTACAACAAACACAAGTTATTTGATGATTACAAATGATTAAGCTTTATGAAAGCTTCAAAAAAGAAAAAACGGGATAGAAATCGGTCAATGCGTTGTAAATTTATACCATTTTTTTGAAATCACAAAATTACCGAAAAACCTGCCAGAAATGGTCAAATTGGCAAAAATGGCAAAATTCGACAAAGTTGACAACTTAATTCATCACTTTCTAGGACACAAATAATAAATTAAATTATCAGACACTAAAATATCATCTTTGTTGGAAAATATACAAAAGAGAAAATTCATATATCTATTACCGTTTTGAAAACAGAAGCCAACAAAAAAAGTCATTTTTGCCATTTTTGCGAATCTGCAGATATGAAAAAGTTGTGAAAATAACTTAGTATTATTAATATGCGCATATGTAATCAAATCAAAACCGAACATGATACAAAATTCAGTGAAACCTATGTATATTAGACAGGTATGGAAATATATTTTATTTGAAGAAAAAAAAAATCATTAATATTCATCAAATATGCAAATTAGGTCATTTCAGCTAATTATATATTGCGCACTCATTAAACAAATCAAGAAAGTCAAACTGTTCATTTTGTTGGCATTTTTTAAATCATATATTTATAGATCATATTTACACTAAATATTAACATTAAATTACAAATATTTTTGCAATGCCAATAAAATATGGCGGTGGAAATTACTTGGATCACCGTCACAACTATTTCCTCATGTGTTTCACAAATTATTCAGAAAAACCGATCAAATGATAAGAATTTGCAGACTTTCAGCTACATGACAGTATATTTGCCTTTTTAAAAGCTGTCAGATTTGAGGATTTATGACGATTTTTGGAGAAACCATTCAACAGGCCTTAACATTCTACAGGGACTGAATTTTAGAGTAACAACAAGTTTGGTGACCCCAGTACAGTTGTGGCTACCTTGAGTGTAAACAACAAATTGATTTAATGAGTGAAACACATTAGGATATTGAATTTTTTGTAGGGGATTTTTATACATTGAGGTGCATTTTTACCACGCAGAATAACAGTGCAAGTCAATGGGCGATCAGCGGGCCATGTCACACATGGCTGAAAAGACAATATTCTAATTAATAATTTAACATATTTCCCACATGCCTATAACAATGGAACTACACAGAATTGTAGTTAAAGGTATGCTTGAAATATATGTGAAATACAAATTTAAAAATATTGTTTAGTTTTTTTTTAATAAATTGCTATTTCTACCAACTGACTGATGGTGTGTGTGTGTGTGTTCGCGGGGCAGACTGTGTGCACAGGCAGTGTGATCACCCTAATATTATTTAGCAATTCAATCTCCGATTTACCTGGAGATATCTATTTCAACAATGTTAAAATTAAGAAAGTAAAATCGACCAAGTTTATTGGCCTGTTTATGAGAGAATTGCCCGATGATAGAATGTCCTGGAAAATACATACAAATTATTTGTGTTCATTACTATCACGAAAAGCTGGTGTGATATACAAACTGAAACCTATATGTTCCCATCATATGTATTGCAAATGTTGTACTCCACTTTAATGTTGCCCTTCTTGATCTATGGTATTCTTGCGTTGGGTAGTTCATTAAAATTTCAACTGTACAAAATCCTTGTTGTTAAAAAAAGAGCGGTACGAACAATTTGCAATGTACCTATTCGTACTCACTCGAGCCATCTCTTCTTTAATACTAAAGTACTGACAGTTCGGGATATTTTTAGTTTTACAATTAGGCTGCCTCATGTTTCAGCTGAATAATAACGAACTGCCCCAGGTACTATCATATTTGTTTTAGAAAAGAAATCAAGTCCACGAATATCCTACCCGACAGGCGTTTTCATATCACCTTCCTAGAATGAGAACACGCTTTGCTCAAAATACGTTAATATATACAGGTCCTAAGTTCTGGAATTCTCTTGATTCTGTGATTAAAATGTCTGTATTAAGTGCACATGTATTCAGAAGAAAATTAAAAAGTTATTATATGAATACATATTGTCATTCCTGATTCCTGACTATTCTTGTCTCCAAGCTGTATACTTTTGTTCATTATAATGAGTAAATAACGGTATGACCATGCCAACTATGTTTATAATATACTCATATCGAGAACAAACTATATTGTAATATTGTTTTAATAAGCTGCAAATATACTCCCTTCCCTTTTCCTTGTCTTTTGTATTTAATTGTGAGTATCGGTTCATGTATCCCTGTAATCTCCCTTTCCCTGTTTTAGCGTGTATTTGAATTTTATAAACTTTACTTTAGTTAATAATGTCATTTGTAGTTCAAAGAATTCTCTCGATTCTGTGATTAAAATGTCTGTATTAAGTGCACATGTATTCAGAAGAGAATTAAAAAGCTATTATTTGAATACATATTGTCATTTCTGATTCCTGACTATTATTGTCTCCAAGCTGTATACTTTTGTTCATTACAATGAGTAAATAACGGTATGACCATGCCAACTATGTTTATAATATACTCATATCGAGAACAAACTATATTGTAATATTGTTTCAATAAGCTGCAAATATATTCCCTTCCCTTTTCCTTGTCGTTTGTATTTAATTGTGAGTATCGGTTCATGTATCCCTGTAATCTCCCTTTCCCTGTTTTAGCGTGTATTTGTATTTTATAAACTTTTAATTTAGTTAATTATGTCATTTGTAGTTTAAAGAGCCTATCCACAACAAGCTTTGTTTTTGCATAGGCTCAGTCACTATATCTCTTAAGTTTAACTTAATGGACAATATTCTGAATAGTGTATACCGGTATTGTATTATAATCATGTTCAATATGTTGTTACACTCTTTGTAAAATGAAATATTGTGGAAACCAATAAACTATCTAAACTATCTAATTCTTGTGTGGGATAATAAAAAAAATTGAGTGTCAAATTTGAAAGAACATACAATTTAAATGACAAAATTATTTTTGTTTCATCAAAATCGGTTTAGAGACGGCTAGCTCACATATCAATAAATATAACGATTTCTAATATTTGTGGTGCTCCACAATATTCGAGGATTTGAACCAGCCGTTGAAAGAACGAGATAGCGCCTTTTACGTTTTATTACAGCCAATGCCGATGTTGGTTCTCATTGGCTTTTTCGTGTTGGTTAAATACGCACAACCAGCCGGCCCGTGTATTGCTAATTAATTACGGTCATCGTATTTTTTTTTAAGTAGAGCTGAAGTGGTAGAACGTACTGGCTAAATTTCACACATTTTTAGAATGTCATAAATAAGAATAAGAGCATTAATACCGGTAACCATGCACTTTAAGGGCATTTGCGGTCTGAAACAAGAGCTCAACTATACAGTAAGGCGCCTTAAAGGCCAACTTATAACTAGTATTTATTCAATTGGTTATATTTCATGTATAATTCAGTATGATCATGTTTGTAGTGCATCACTCTAAAAAATATTGGGCAAAAGCTTGCACAATTTTTACCTAACATGAGGGCGATTATGTGTTCAACCAAGTATTGGGTAAATTAAAGATTTCGCATGATTTACCCAGTGTTTGATGAAAAGAAAATAACCAACTTTTAACCCACGAAAATGTACTCAATCAGAAATTCACCCAATTTTCATCATAATGTGTAGCATATTAGACACTAGTTGGGCAAATAGGTTGGATAAAATATTATATGCAAAAGGACATTAGTGCCCGCGGGCCTTGCGTTCCACAGTCCTGTGACATATCCACTCGACCACAACACCTCTGATATAAGAATATAACCCTATTGTTAAATAATAATGTTGCCCGACTTATTTATGTTTGCCCAGTTACATCTGCCGAACTTATTTGGAACATTTAATTGTTAAATACATGAAGTACATGGTTGGGAAAAAACAACCCGATTGTTGGACAAAAATGGCCCAACTCTAATTTGTCCAATAACATTATCCAATTATTTCATCGGTTACTACATGGTTGGTAGGAAATAACCCAATTGTTGGACGACATTTTCTACATATCGATTTGCCGAGTTTCACCTACCCAAACTATTTTCCACCTTTCATGAGCTAACTTCAGTAGAGCGTCCGTCTCACAACCGGGAGGTCGTGGGTTCGAACCCCGGCCGCGTCATACCAAAAGACGTTAAAAGACGGGAGTCGCTGCTACCTTGTTTGGCGTTTAACAATAAGGGATAGAGCAACGTCGATCTGGCGCTGCTCAGTTGCTGCCGGGCTCACGATCAATTTAGCAAAAAGAATGTCCATTTTCGGTTTATTAAAATTGGAGTGGACTTTAAAAGATTATTATTATTATTATTATCATTAAATGTTTGGGAGAAAATAACCCAATTATCGGACGTCATTTTCCCAACTTTGATTTACCCAGTAACATCTGCCCAACTTTGTTTACAGTGTGGATAGTTTTGAGTGTATTTACTAAATAAATCTTTCATTAATTGATATTTAAAAAGATTTGTTCAAAGTGATGGGTAGTTATTTTACTAGGTCTCTTACATTTCCCAATTTTCAATACAGAGATCACCAGAACTACCCCTAGGGCTTAGGCTGCAGGATATTCAGCAATGAACGTAGCTACAAGTAGGTCCAGCATTTCTGTCTTGATCTCCCAGAGTGCCATATGGGTCACATCCAGAGCCTACTTCAGAATCTCTAGCAAAGATTGGTAATTATACTTTATTGAAATTCCTAACATAAATCAAGCTGACAGGTCTCGGTAATACAGTAAAAACTGCTTTAGTTACCACCTGTCTACAAGACCACATTTTGTTTCCCTTGAGAATGCTCTCTGATTGAAACACGTACTAAAGGAACCTGAACATAAAGACCACCTGCCAATAAAGACGGCTTTTTCGTCTCACTTGAGTGGTCTTTATCGACAGGTTTCACTGTATAACCATTTGTAAGATAACCAGTTACAATGCACATTTTGTATCAGATTGTAATTTAACTTTTAACTAAAATTGATTTTAATTCAATGTAATATACAATTTTGTAAATTTCCAGATCCACCACAGCATCTTCAGGCGCCCCCTCCCGGGTATCCTGATTTGTCGCCTCAACACCGTTACATCTGCTTGTTTACTCTCAAATTACTTGTTATTTCCAGATAGTGTTAAAATATTAATGTTATGACTGTACTACGATATGTACTTTCCAAAGACTGGAGTCAGTGGATTGTATGATGATCTTGAAATGTTTTTGCACGTTAACACCTTTTTACATCTCGTGCTCTTGCCAAAGAATGAAATATACAATTGTACGTTTTGAGATGCATGATAGTGCTGTAGATTGATAATTGATGCTTGTATACATATTTCCCCAAATGGGCTTTCTTGTTTTCAAAATATGTGCAACTGATGTGACAAGTTGCTATTAGATAATTTACGTGGTGTATTGATATATGATTTTTTTTGCAAGTATGTATTCACTCCAAGGAAAACATACACGGGGGCTTGGGGCGAATTTGCCCTCGAAATGCCAAAAAGAGCTCCCGAAAGTCATGAAAGAGGCCCCCAAAATTTGCATAGAGTATTAATGCAAAATAAATTACAGAGTTTTATTTTCATGCAAGCAAGCTTAAAAAGTAGCCCCCGAAATTTGTGTAATATTTTTTTCCCTGATTCACTCCAAAGAACATGGAGCTTATATGTGACAGTTTCCTTGCATGAATATATTTGTTTTAATCATGACTTAACATATGTTTGTGTAAACTGGGTATTAAAGATAGTATTTATGAGCACTGATATTGTCTTCCTATACCCAAAGCTTATTTAGAGTACATGTGTGCATTTGCTGCATGCATCTGTTTTGTTAAATAGTCGAGTCCTGACTTGATATACCTGTACTATACAACTGTAAGAAAATAAGAAGCAAAATATATTCATTATATCATAAAGGAGAGAATTGTAAACATTATGCACTACCTGACTATCCATTATCTTTGAAAAGAGTTTTATTTTCCTCTGTAAAAATATGTTCCACCAGTGCACACCATGCAGGTGTGCCATCTGTTTTTATCAAAATCATTCCATCTTTATTTTTGGAGTCTATGTTTTTTTTGTCAAAAGGATGTACACTGTCGCTCATAAAGTTGGAATATTTTTGTTTTACCCCAATTTATGGAATTATTTAAAAAATAATCTAAAATAATAGATCTAGATAATAGAATACATTCTCAGATTTTATTGAATAATAATTTGCCAATGTGTGTTTTGCGTGACTGCTAAAGCATGTGTATGCTACTATGCTTATCAACTAGGGGACCTACGCCCTTAAGTCATACATGACAGTAATGAGGATTAATGCCCCACAAAAGGGCACTTATATAGCATATCGATACGGTTTTGATCCTGGGGCCTAGGGGGCAGTTTCCATAAATAAAATTAAAAAAATAAAATGCAATAAATTTGCAATAATTTATTGCATTTTACCCCGGTCCCCAACATAAAAAAATCCTCTGGACGGCCATGCATTATGGCTCAAGGCATGGACACACATAAATTAAAAAACCAAGCGGAAATAACGGCGATATTGCTCGCAAAAGTCAGGAATGTAGAATCCAGATTTGACAAAAAGTCATCTCCCATAGGGATTACACGCAAAAAGTAATCGATCAAGTGATAATAGGGTAATAATAACGTAATTATGGTTGTTTATTACATCATTTGCGATCCTGCGTGATTTAATAAGCAAAGGAGATGGTAGAGTGAAAGCTCAAAAAGAAAAAAAAAGTGAAGAAACAAATTGTTGGAGACGCCCGCGCTCGAACCAAGGATCTCGATGTCGGAAGTCAAGTGCGTTACCGATATACCAAAACATTTCCCATAGCGAATACACGTAAACGGAAAATGGAATTCTCAAATTCCACTTTGCAAGTGAAATATGAGCGTGATCCCGGCATCTGATCGAAAAATAAAGGGCACACTTGTGATAGCTTAGTGTCTCAGCTATAACATACTCAAAGCTCAGTGTAAACGAAGATAAGACGAGGAGATATTGCTCGCAAAAGACGGGAATGTAGAATCCAGTTTTGAGGAAAAGTCATGTCCCGTAGAGAATACACTCCAAATGTGAAAAAATTGACATGCCTCCTTTAATCGCAAAAATACGCCATGATGCCTTTGTCAAAATGAAATATCGTGGTGTCTACATTTGTAGAGAATTGTCTCAGCTAGAACATACCAGTATTTGGAAGAAAATCGATCAATATTTACAGAGATACAATAAATCTTCCAAAAATATGCTGACGTCATAATATGCAAATTGAAATTTTGAGTTCGGAGGCCATTATGATGACGTCATGAGTTAATTGAGGATCAAATGTGACATGAAATCATATCTCCAATTCATACTCTATCAAAATATGAAAAAAAATTTGGTGTCACCTTGCATCCTAAAGCGCTACAATGGATTTTGTATAGGCATGTTTTTGCCCATGTACGTTATGTATTACAAGAGCTCGCACGCACGGACATGTATCTTAACGGACGCTCATTCCGTTATTAATGGTCAGAAAAAGGTGAACAAGATATCAAAATGCTTGGAAAATGTGTCAAATATGATGACAGAAAAAAAATGGCGATTCTATGTTGCAAAATGACATTACGCGCGGAAACGCGCGCGCATAATGGCGCGCGCGCAAAGTTTTGAAATGCTTAAAATGACCTAATTCGTTCTCTCTTTTAATAGTTAAGTGATTTTGAGAATTTTAAAATTTTGACGCGCGCGTTTGCGCGCGTCATGACCTTTGATGACATGAACTGTTGACCCTTGACCTGAAGTATATGTGATATGAATATGAATGGCCTTTGATTACGCGTCATGAAGATATGATTGATAATGTGATTTCACAAAATGGCGCCTGGATGACGTCTTGATGACTTGATGACCTGGAAAATGTTTCTGTCACGTCTTGTGACAATGACCTATGACTGTATTAAATTTGAAAGAAATTTATTGAACTGATCTTGAGTTATCCTCTACACAAAAAAGTGAAGAAATAAAAATAAAGAAATAAATAAACTAGAAATTTAAATCGTCATGATGACGAATTAGGTGGTCTGTCTTTAATTCTTATGATCATGCTCATCTTCAATTCAATGATCCAATATAATGATGTTAATGTAAAATTATGTATTAATATATGAATTGATGAATGACGTACTGATGAAATGAACTGATAGATTGAACTGATGTGAAATGAACTGAATTGATGAGCTAAACTGACGAACTGATGAATGAACTGATGAACTGATGGATTGAACTGTGACCTGAACTGAAGTGATAACTCAACTGACGAACAAAATATTGAGAAATGATTATGATCAAAATCATGATCATAATGACATTTAATGAAACAAGACTGGAATGTAGAATGCAGATTTCAGAAAAAGTCACCTCCCAGAGGCATGACACGCAAATTAAAAAATTCTGAAATGTCGCATTTAATCGACATTTTGACTATGATGACGTCATCAAAATGAAAAATGGTGAGATATAGATATAGACAAGGGGAGAGGGAGACGTGTTATAGTCATGTAAAAATACATGGGCTGGACAGAGGGGTGAAATAGGAATCAGAATGTACTTGGAAGGAGAGAGGATAGTAATTAGTATAAGGAAACATGAAAGGGGTTAAATAAGAATACTAAGGGCAAAGGAAAGAGCTAGAGAAAATTAAGGAATATCCTAAGACATAAAAGACGAAGTAACGGAAGGCACACTTACGATAGCTCACAGTATCAGCTATAACATACTTAAATTGAGGGGGGGGTAGAGCAAAAATAAGCGAGATACTGCTCAAAGAACGATGACATGTAGATGCATGACGTGAACGAATTTAACCTTCAATAGGCATAACACGCAAACTAAGAAAATTCTGATATGTCGCCTTTAATGGAAATCTTCATAATGATGACGTCATAAAAATGAAAAATGGTGGCAACTGATCTTGTAGACAATCATCTTAGCTACAACATTTCAAAATTTGGATGAAAATTGATAAATGTTTACAGAGTTACAATCCCTTTTGCACAAATATGATTACGTCATAAAATGCAAATTCGTATTTCGAGTTCCAATACAATTATGATGATGTCATGATATACTTAATTAACAAATGAGACATGAAATCATATCTCCGACTCATACTCTATCCAATCATGAACAAAGTTGGGGATCACCAGGTATCCCAAAGCGCCGTTTACTAATGTATTTCAATTCATGTTTCTGTCCATAGTAAACATTGTAGGGGTGAAATAAGAATAGAAAGGGCAATGGGTAGAGCTATAGAAAATTACTGAACATTACAAGACATCGTAGAGGGAGAACGAGAACCAGAGGCGGGAAGGGCAGAGGCAGAGAGAGACAGAGCAAGAGAATAAGAGGGAGGCAATTGAGGCAAAAGAGGTAGAGTGAGGCACAAAGAGAGAGAGAGGGGGTAAAAGAGTAGAGAAAGAGAGATCGAAAGAGAGAGAGAGAGATGCAGAGACAGAGCAAGAGAATAAGAGGGGGGGCAAAACAAGAGAGGGGAAGAGAAACAAAGCAAGAGAGAGAGAGAGAGAGAGAGAAGAGAAGAGAAGAGAGAGATAAATACAATGGAGAACGATGCATTAAATATTTCCAGCTTAAATAAAATTGAATATTTACTCTATAGAGAAGAGAAAGAAGTTTGTAAACTGTCCGTGAGAGAGAGAGAGTTAAACATTGCATATACCTGAACTGAAAAGCTGGAAAAAGTATAAATGTCTGGAAAGGAGACTAGCATCGTAGAAATTGGATGATTTGATATTGTTTTAGACTTGGGAGATTAACCTTATATAGGTTTAATCCATGAAAAGGAATCCGATTTCCCATAGGGTTGTACACAAAATATTGCCATTCCTCTCCCAGAGAAATAACAGCCTACCTGATTAAGCATTCTATTGAGTTGTTTGTGATTGTATATGTTATGACAATCGAAGAAGTTGATCAAATCATATGTAAAATGGAACCACAATTTTTGTTTGACCCACTGGGAATCAAACCTTCGAGCCTGGGTCGATTGAATGGGAGGCGAGTGCTTTAAAGTAAAATTTCACTCCACTAAAAAGTTGAGCTGATCAGATAGACACAAATCTAAAAAGCCCATATATAACTTGATTTTGAAAAATGGTGCTCAGACAGCAATGTAAATGTTTGCTCGAAATAACCGAAACAAAAATCGCTCTTAAAAATCACTTGATTGAAGTACGCCCGTGATATTTGACAGATTTAACGTTTAATTCATTTACAACAAGCTATAATTTTAGAAAATCGGAGTGGACTTGGGCTTTAACCAATGTACCAAAATATTTCTCATAGACTTAACATGCAAACCTGACAAACGGCCTTGGCATAGTCGCGAGTTCAACATTCAAGTGAAAATTTGGACATGATCTCTACTTCTGATCAAAGAAAACTAAAGGCACCATTTTTATAGCCCATGGTCTCAGCTATAACATACCCAAATTTAGGATAACATAGAGCACAAATAAGCGAGATAGTGCTCAAAGATGAGTGTCATGTAGATTCAGGATGTGAACGAAATTCACCTTCCATAGACATAACACGCAAATTAAGAAAATTCTGACATGTCGCCTTTAATTGAAATTTTCACCATGATGACGTCAAAAAAATGAAAAACAATGGGCACTAATTTTGTAGGGATTTGTCTCAGCTACAACATATCTAAGTTTGGAAGTAAATTAATCAATATTTACAGAGATACAATCAATTTTCCATACATATGATGACGTCATAATATGCAAATTCGTTATTTGAGTTCCAAGGCCATTATGATGATGTCACGATATATAAAATGGCCAAATGAGACCTAAAATCATATCTCCAACTCATATTCTATCCAAATATGAGAACAATTTGGGGGTTCTGTGGACTGCCTAAAGAGCTTTAATGGATTTTGTATAGGCATGTTTTTGCCCATATATGCTATGTATTACAAGATCTCGCGCGTACGGACATGTGTTTTAAACGGACGCTAATTCCGTCAATAATGGTCATGAAAAGATAAACATGGTATCAAATTGTTTGGAAAAAGATAAGAAATATCCTGTCAAAAATTCGGGTTCGGGAATTATTTTTCGTTTGGCCGCTACCAACGAAAACGCGCAAAAATGCGTGTTTTGCGCGATTTTTATGAAATGCTTAAAATGGCCTGAAACGTATCCAAAAAAAATTTGAGGCGATTTGGAGCATTTTGAAATCAGCGAGCGCACTGACGCGCGGACGTACGCGTACGCGCGCGTTTATTGACCTGAAATTGACCGGACTGATATTGACCTTGATCATGGTGAATATGAATGAGAAATTGCTTTCAGTTATGAAGTTATGATCATTTGAGATTTTCCAAAAAAAAACACAAATGGCACCTGGATGACGTCACGATGACCCCATGACCTTAAAAAGGTTACGGGAACTTGATATTATAGGGCCTGATGACTGACAGAAATTCGAAGGAAATTGATTTAGTCGATTTTGAGTAAACGTGTACACAAAAAAGTGTACGGAAGAAATGAAAACTGATAAAGAAAGAAAATTTGAACAAAAACAATAGGTAGTCTGTCGTAGACAGACCACCTAATAAATATATAAATAGACTAGAAATTTAATTTGTCATGGGGACGAATTAGGTGGTCTGTCTTCACTTCTTATGATAGATTGAGAATGGGAGAAATTATATAGACATGTAAACAATGATGATCATGATGCACATGATGATGATCATGATAGTAATGGTGATGATGATGATCATGATGATGTTGATGAGGATGATTATCATCATTATGATAATGATCATGATCATGATCATGAGCGTGATTCTGACATCTTGTCGGAAAAATGAGGGGTGATTATTAAAGATAACATATAGTCTCAGCTACAACATACTAAACGTTGGAAGAAAACTGTTGAATAACAACCGAGATACTGGTCATAACACATTGTCATGCAGATTCATGTTTTGAAAAAAGTGACCTCCCATAGACATAACACGCAAATATGACAAATTATGCATTGTCACCTTTAATCGAATATTTTACTATGATAACGTCATTTAAATGAAAAATAAATGACATATTTTAGTAGAAGATTATCTCAGCTACAACATATCAAAATCTGGGAGAAAATCGATCACCATTAAGCAAAAATGACGTCATCAACAAAATACATTTGTTTTTAGTTTAGATGCCAACATGAAGACTTTGTTTCACTTTGTACGAGTCAGGGTGGTATGAAATCATATCTCTAACTCAAGTTCTTTCTAACCATGATATAAAAAATGGGGGTCGATGGACTATCTGAAGAGCTATTTCGAGTTTTAAAATGGCATGTTTTAATCAAATTTGCATTTTATTGCCCATAGCAGCCCGCGCGAATTTTGAACTTTGAAGCGCGCTCACGGCCTTATGAAAGGTCAAGAGTGCCTGAAATTAATAGAAATTGTCTATTATGGTAAGAGGAATCTAAATCATATAAACTTTTTGAATTTGACCTTTTCCGCGCGCTGTGAGCGCGCACAACGCGCGCGGGGACACGTACGGACGGAAAATTTTGAAATGCTTAAAATTACCTGATTCGTACTTTCGTTTGATAGTTTAGTGATTTTGAACATTTTTAAATTTTGACGCGCGCGTCATGACCTTTATGTGACCTTTGATGACATGACCCGTTGACCCTTGACCTGAAGTATATGTGATATGAATATGAATGACCTTTTATGATGCATCATGAAGATATGATGGATAATGTGATTTCACAAAATGGCGCCTGCATGACGTCACGATGACCTGATGACCTTGAAAATGTTCCTGTCACGTCTTATGGCAATGACCGAAATTGATCAAACTGATCTTGAGTTATCCTGTCCACAAAAAAGTGAAGAAATAAAGAAAGAAAATTCTGACGAAAACAATAGGTGATCTGTCTACGACAGACCACCAAATAAATAAATAAGAAAGAAAATTCTGACGAAATTAATAGGTGATCTGTCGTTGACAGACCACCTAATAATAAAGAAGAAAGAAAATTCTGACGAAAACAACAGGTGATCTGTCGTAGACGACAGACCACCTAATAAATGGCGAACTAGCTAGAATTGATTTGGACGTATTGGAAACGAGCATATTGCTCTGGTTGTCTCATTTTCGCTCGCGTGAACATTGCCAGCACAAACCACTGACCTCTACCTCCTGGACGGATCATCGCCGATTCCCATTCACTATACGTTACGTACTAAAAGGCTGTATTGTCTAACCGTTCATGAATATTCATGTTTTTGCTTACCTCGGCAAAATGCTTGCCTTTACTAAATGGAAAAAATTACGGTGGGGGGGTTGGATGAAATGGACATAATGAACAAATCAGAACTGATCTATGATAATTCATGCTTCTTATCCTTCGTGTGCTTGACTTATAACCTTACAATCGCGTGGTAAATTGAGTCAAAAGTTCGACTTGTTATGCATGTGTTATATAGGCAATGGCGAGCTTGCGACCTATTTAGATGAAATTACGTTGGGTGAACTTTCAAAAGTCAATGAGACATGAGGGTTCCAATGTAAGAGCTAGTGATAACGTACGTCGGGGTGGATGTTTAAACAAAAAATGAATTTGTAACGATTTTTGTGTGTGTAAACGTCCATAGGCTAACATGTTAGGCTGCTGACTCTGACGATAAGGGGCGTTGTCAAATGAGACTAAACGGAGTTATATGGTAGAAGTAGTTAATAATGGGTTTAAACTGACTACGGACTGGCTTGGACTGCCTGGAAATGGCAAATTTACCCGACCTGAACTTGGTATGAACTGACTGTGGACGAGGTACAGAAGAGATGGACGTATAGAGGACTGTTTATGAACGAACTAGGATCGTATTATAGACATTATTTACACATTCTGCCCCGACCACAACCCCTTTTACGATTTTCTAGGACGGTTCCAGGAAGTAGTGAGAACTAGTTCTAACAGACCTTTCGAGGATCATACATGTGGTATATACACTGTATTTCAACTTTAAAATAAGAAAATGTAACTGCCCATTTCTCCATTGACAAATCTAACAGGTCTTACAAATAAAGTTGTCCTTTTTATATTTAAACTGGTCTCTCTTGGACATTAATAGTTCATACCTTTAAAAATAAAATTATTTCTTGTGCAAGCTTCATTTGGAACTTGTTAACATTGTTCAGATGAGAGAAATGGTGATAAGGTGGTGACTTCAATTTTAGATGTACATTTAAAGATAATCTGAAAGTTTGAGTGAAAATAGGCCATTTAATAATGATAACAATTGGAAAGAATGATCTGCTCGATTCCTAAATTCTCCCAACTATATTATTATATGTTTCAACTAGGTTTTAGCAAGGACAATTAACAAAAAATTATTACAAGCCGTTTGACTGTAGTAACACTCCTTCATAAAGAAAACAACTTCTTAGGCCAGCCCCCGGGGTTGTTAAAGAGAAGGAAATGCGAGAGATATGAAGACAAAAACACCAGTGTCTGTAACAGGAGCTTAGCAATCTTTAACCCATCATTAACTAAGATAATTTTATTTGGTTTTCATTTGAATGCATACACTCAATAAGGATACATTCAGCTTAGTTTACATCATAATCCTGGGCTGGTTTGTATAGAGTGCTGACACATTACATTTTTACTACAAGTTGTAGGGCTTGCTTACATGAATGCCAACCAGGTAATCTGTTGAATGAATAATAAAATAAACATATCCCCCAAAATAAAGTGATAAACTTCGCAAATTATACCAAAAGCGAAGACATCCAAACACTCAAGTCTTACTAAATAACCCTTCAGGCATCTATCAGTGGACGTGGATGTGGAACACAGCAGAATGTTGGTTTTGTATTTCAAGTTTAAAATGCCACGACTAAGATACCTCTAGGACTAATCTGATTTCGAGGTGTTTTGTCACATTTTTGACCATATTTGTTCATTCATTTTTTGAACAGTGGCAAGATATAATGATTCTAAAAATTACCCGCACTGTGGGTTACCTTTACACATTTAGTACTTTGTTAGGCCTATTTGACATTCCGCTATCTGTTCATACCAAAATTAAATTGATTTATCCCAAGTAGTTTGGCAATACATTGAACTGTCTCATACATATATGGCTTGCTTCGCACATCCATTATACCTAAATGTTCAAAGTCTAGAAACTAGAATTATCCTTTTACATTTGCATGTTAAATATATCATATCATTAGATTCTTGAAAATCTGGGAGAGCCTCAGCCCCCCTCATCCATCAGTATGTTTATAGAATTAACACACGTTTCTATGGAATATGAACAAACTTAGACTTATGACGATTTCGAGAAACTGGCCCACAGGTGTCATAGTCAAGTTCAGCCCTCCTTTTTCGACAACCTGAACACTATGACGACATGCGCAAAGAGATACATATTTACAAGTTACACTGACAAATAATTTTACAAGTGAATACTGAGCAAAAATCGCCATAAAACATGCAAAATTCACAAGCTTTGTGGACAATATAGTCAAATTGATAACAAAATATGTAGATCTAGACCTTTGTAAGCAGGGTAATTTACGCTTTAGTGACTTGCCTTATTTGGAGGAGGGTCATATTAGCAACGGCAAATAAGAGAGCAGAAATGTTGTAACGTTTAAAAAAAAAAAGCTTTGATACAAGAAAAGTGAACTTATTATTACTAACCGCAATTTTTATCTGGTCAGAAAATAGGATACTGCTAACGTTTGAATTTCATAGATAGGACATACGTGACATATTTATAATTCCTGCAAAGTTCTACAAAATTTGATGTTGGCTGCAAATGGGACAAACATTTAGTACCTTTATAAAGCGATACATCTAGATTTATTTCTACTTGTAGTGTTTTTGTCTAAAAGAAAAAGTCACCTTTTTATTTGCTTATTCCAAAAGAATATTTCTGATTTAAGCCCTGAAAAGGACACACACTGAATGGATTTCATAAGCACAAATCCACAGATGCACATATCCTGATCCGTATGAAGAAAAGGGAATGGGACAGGGGGCGGGGTTCTGGGATTCCCCCTGAAGAAGGGACATTATATATTTAAAGGTCGGTCCCCGTATTCACCCCATCGAACAATTATGTTTAATAGAAGAAGCACCCCAGACAATATTTATTAGTTTAGGGAGGCATTGTTGGTGACAGGCTGGAGTGACTTTCTTTTGAATCAGTGTGATGGGAGGGCCTTCGAAATGTTTATGAATAGGTTTGTATCGTTGTAAAATGCTAATATTCCAATAATAAAGAGTAAACAGACAACCGTAGAAGAACCTCGCGTATGCCGTGGGTTATTAATGCTATGCTGAAGTCAATCTGAATAATGAGCTGTTTTATAAGTATAAGAAAGTAGGAACAGAAGCTCTAAAAAGGAAATATTCTGTTTACAGAAATACTCTGACTTCTGTGCTACTTGCAGCCAGTAAACAACACTATTTTGTACAGTTTCAAGCAACTTATAATAATATCAAGGGCACGTGGAAGGGGAGTTGCCTTGGATTGGTTTAGAAGGTATCGTACTGAGAGAAAAAAATATATGTCCTTAAATGGAATTGACTCTTGCACCCCAAAGGTAACATGTTGTGTTCCCCAGGGATCCATTATGGAACCCCTTTTATTCATCTTGTATATGAATAATTTTCAACGCTCATCAAGTATATTATCTTTTATATTTTTTCCTGATGACTCAAGTGTATTTTTTTCTCACAATTGTACACAAATATTGTTGAAAACTGTTAATGAAGAGTTTCGAAAAGTAATGAGGTGGATTCATGCTGATAAGCTATCCTTGATCTTCAGAAAACTAATGATATACTTAATTTAGTAATTCAGTCAATTCTCTGCCAGGCGAATTGACATTTAATGATGTCCCTATTGAGAAAGTAACTTCAACGAAATTTCTTGGGATATACATAAACGTGAAACTGAATTGGAAAACCCATGCGTTTATAAGTTTAGATCATGTATACCTCAAGAAATATTGTTCATTTTGTACTCTACTCTTATTTTATCATATATTAAGTATGGTACGTTGACATTGGGCAGATCATTCAAAATCTAAATCCACAGGCTTTTAGTAGTGCAGAAGCGGGTTATTAGAATAATTTGTGAAGCGAAATATCGTTCACAGACCTAACAGTTAAAGAGGAAATGATTAAAAATATAATGAAGGTATACGAAGATATGTCGCTATATTCATAATTTAAGTGTTCATCAGGGTTTTAGTCCCCCTAAATCAATAGATAAATGAAATTCTCTGTTTCATATCCCAAACATAGACTGGGGTAAAATTTTCTTAGTTCCTGTTAGGTCGTGTTTATCTACACGGATACGTTATTTTCAGTTTAAGATAATACATCGTATACTTGGTTGTAGTTGTAGTTATGGTCAATAATAAAGTCGTACAAGGTTTTTACGGGAATGTCTCTTTATTCGTATTCTTCTTTCCAATCTTTCAGGAATCATTCCTTCGTTTGGCTCATTCCGTGAAAACTGTAACAAGAACGTAACAAAATGAAATTACTAAACAAGCTACGAGATATAAATGCCTAACTATTTGTTACTTAAAACAATACTGAAAAGGCAAAGTATAAATTTTCCTTGATAGTAGACTAATCAGGTTCTACAAGTTATCAATAAAGAGCAAATTCCAAAATTTAAACCAACAGTAAATTCTGCATTATCATAACAAAGAAGTGCCTATTTCTATCAGGCACACTGGTGACCTACAGCTATAAATACAATTTCCATACACACTTTCCTTTTGTTAGTATTCTAACAATTCAACATAAAATAGATTACCAAAGTAAACATCACATTATTCCACTTGCACTTGAAATAATATAAATAAACCTGACTCAGCTATGAAATACTTTCTAGGTTCTATGATAACACTGTATATTAACAACTATTGTACACACATGAATGTACTGAAAGGTGTGGCGCACACACACAATCTTAATAGAAACTCATCACTATTTAAACATCAAATAAACAATCTTCCTCTTCTTAATATCACAAAATAATACATTCAAAGGAATAACTAACCTATTTGCCTTCTTATTCTGCTTCTTCGGCATTAAAACACCCAAGGATGCAATAAATTAGAGAAGATTCTCCACAAACAACCAGCTACTCAGTTTCCAGCGACCACCATCTATCATGTCTATCTAGTCTATGAACAAGTGCACTGCTATATCAGGCAAAGGGTATAATGCATACAAACACACACAGCACTTATCTGTAGTACTGTGTAGTGAACTTGAAGGACACTTACAATGTTATTCCTAGTCTTGTTTCAAGGCAAAGGTTACCAATTGTGAATCTGTTTAAACTAAATTATTATTATTAAATATTTCGCAGCCAAACTTATGTTAATTTTGTTATAGCTCCGGGGAATCTATAGAACATTTATTTTGGGTTTGCCAAATCATTAGAAGGTTTATTGCGGATGTCCAACATCTAATTTTGGAGGATAAAGTTACTTTGAATAAAATTAATTTCTTATTTAGGTTTTATGGAAACGTTGGAGTTCAATTTAATTGTTATTGTTTTATATGCCAAATACTATATATTGTCCAACAAATGCAAAAATAGCGTACTCTCACTAAATTCTTTTAAATGCATGTTAAGATATTATCGTTCTCTTGAACAATACATTGATGTTAAAAATAACAAATTTGAATCATTTGATAATAGGTGGAAAGACATTGTGTTGATTTAAACAAATATTTATCTTGTATAATCAGCTATATTCTTGTTGTTGATTCTATTGGTTATATTATGTATGTATATTCATATATGTTTTGTTATGTTTTGTAAAGTCGAAAGCAATAATGAATAAAGATGATTTAATTAAAGAAAAAAAATATCGTATACATACAAATCTACTCTATAAACTCTTATCATGCCACAGGGCTAATCCCCATTGTGCCAAGCCCCAAATCCCCCCGTGCCAGGTTGTTTTGGAGATAATCTGATTAACGCGATGGTTCTATGAATAGCGCGTGCGAAACACACAGCAGTCCAATAAGCATGAACAATAACTGTTATTACATTTGCGTGCTTGCACGCACATGGCACCATAGCAATGGTTTGCTCGCATGTACAAAGCACCATAACGATAGCGCGCATGCAGCCTCATGGCAGGCTATGAGTTAATATGAAAACAGTATTCTCAAACTAGAAGATCTTTATTCAATGCAACTTGGAATGCTCATGTTTAGCATTCACTCTGGGGACCTCCCTTCTGCCCATGATTTAATCTTTAGAAGAAATAAACAAATTCACAGCCATAATACTAGACAGGCTTCTGCTCTCCATTTACCATATGCAAGGACAACCTTCACTCTGTATACTCTTATGTCCACTGGCTCCAGGTTCTGGAATTCACTTGAATCTACTATAACAAATGCTCCAAGTATCTCAGTTTTTAAACGTAGACTTAAGTCATATTTGCTTGACAAGTATGTGGGGTGACCCGACACATGCTCCGGCGAGGATTGCTCCAGTGACAAATGCTCCGCAAAAGCGACAATTTCTCCGCGACATTTGCTCCGACGTCAAATACTCCACCGACAGTTACTCTGCCGACAATTGCTCCGCCGACAGTTGCTCCGCCGACAATTGCTCCGCCGATATTTGGTCCGCCGACAATTGCCCTGCCTATATTTGCTCCGCCGACAATTGCTCCGTTGATAGTTGCTCCGCCTCATTAATGCATGCCCCGTAAAATACAAAGGCTTCAACATTGCTCCTCCCCAAGAGTACCCCGTTGAAGAAAAATACTCCGCCGACGTATAAGGAGTGCCCCGTAAAAGAAAAATGCTCCCTTTTGTTGCGAAAAAAGAGGGACGAAAGGAGGGAAAAGAAAAGAAAAGAAAAGGACAAGAAAGCATGGGAAAGCAAAGGGCAAGAAAAGAGAAAATAAAAGGATAAAGACAAGGGGAAAAGGACACAATAAAGAATGTAGGAAGACTTATTTTCCACATTTGTGCATTGGCCTGTAACGGTGTGTCGGAACGGTGACGGTTTAATTAATGTCGGTAAATCGTGCCGGCGCGCCGCGACGTCGCAACGTAAAAAAAATGAGAAATAAAATGAGAAATGAAATGGAGTATGAGCCTACATGCTCGTGAAATAATCATTGATTAAGAAAAGGTGTGGTAGGCAGGCAGATGGTTTTTCAGTTATTATATGAAAATTCGCTTGCTCTCTGCGCTAGCTTATGTTCGTAATACGTTTTGTACATAAGTGATAAACAGCGATGCTAGGCACGCAGATGCTTTCCAATATGAAATGGCAAGCCAAAGAATTTCGGCCATTCACCAGGATCGCTCGCCAACAAGGAATACAATAATCCTGAAATAATACTTGCCCATTTGATTAAAAAGGGGCGTAATGTAAAAACATTCTATTCAAGATTATTACCTATGATGTTTAACTTCTTTGTTCGCCGAATAAAAAGAAATAACACAAAAAACAATGTCCCCTGAAATGTGTTTGTGCCCTTCCTTTCACGGGGCAAGAAGACACAGTTACTTTATGGAAAAAATATGCCTATATTTATTATGAAAAGAGAAGTGGTTAAATGTGAACTTCAAAGAAAATCACAAATATGTCAACTAATGTATCACTAGAAACTGGTAAGCTAACAGATGGCCATCGTACAAGTTTTAGGTCAACTACATATCGGGTAATTTATAAAAATACAAATACAACCACCTCCATAGCAGCTCGGATAAACGAGAGATTCGCCGGAAAAATAACGATGTTTTAATGACGTTACTATATGGACCAACACTGCCGAAGCAGACGACATCCCATAAAGAATGAACATAAGTGCAAAGCTATTATTTCTCAAATTATAATGAGTTTAGTGTATACAAATATAATGGCATGTCAAACCATTCAAAAGGGGATATGACCCGATTCTGATAACTAAAATCTTTTGCTTGTAAATACACAGGATAAGGGTGAATCAACAATCAAAAAAACCAGACTTTCAAATTGAAAAAACCCAGAATTATATTAATGCCTAGGTCACATATAAATCAGGCCCCGTACGATTTTCCCTACCCGGCGGCTTGCCGTGGATTTAGAGACCGTACGGGAACCGTCCGATTTTCATTTCTACGGCATGTGTGGTCACATATTCTGCGGCGCCCGGGAGGTGCCCTGAGAAAATTGGTCGAGTAAAATGCAAGGCGCCCTTAAGGTTGCCGGCAGGGTGCCGGCCGAGTGCCGACCGGTAACCTTACGGGCTCCGTCCGATGAGCAGGTGTACCGATGGCTCCCAGAAGGTGCCCTGTCGGGGGCCGGCCGGGGTCCTGAAGGCGCCCGACCTGGTGCCGTGCGGTGCACTGAATTACAGAGCGAGTCCGAAAAAATGTCCCACTTTTTAAAAGTTGTAATGTTTGAAGTATGAATATTTAATCATGGGTTTCATGATATAACTTGATATAGTTATCCTCCCAATACATTCAGGTACCATTTTCATTTGAATCTCTGCATGCATCACTGAATCAAATATCCATAAATGGACAATAAATACTAAATTGAAATTGAATTGAAATTGAATATCAGACAATCTTTACAAGACTGCCAGATCTCACTTGCGCCAAGTTACTGGGTGAGGAATAAAACAGTGCATTGAACAAACGCAGTCAGACACGCGCACACACACCCACACACACGCGCACATACACACACACACACACACACACACACACACACACGCATATGCAAAGGCACACTCACACAAATGAGCATTCCATTCCCGACAAGGCCTACCCAAACTGTTACTTTTTGTCGGGAATTCTTGTTATCGTACGAAAAGTTGAGTGGCCGCTGTCCTCTTGGTGCGTATTGGCGGATGTTGTGCTTTATGATGATGATGATGATGATGATGATGATGATGTTAATGATGATGATGATGATGATGATGATTAAGATGATGACAATGATGATGATGATGACATGATGGTGGTAGTGAATGTGTACAAAAGGGAAAGATTTGTAGGGTTATGCCACTTAAACATTCAGCGATCTTGATAAAAATCAATGCTCAATCAGAAAAGGGCTAATTATGAAACAATGGTCACCGTGTGTGTTGTGTGTGCGTATGTGCGTGTGTGTGTGTGTGTGTGCGTGTGTGTGTATTTGTGTTTTTTGTCTGTCTGGATAATTGGATAATTGAAAAAAATGGATGTCTTTGTTCAAAACAATATTTTATTCCTCACCTAGAAACTTGAAAATGAAAATGGTACCTCAATGTACTGGGAGGATAACTCTATCAAGACGTATCATGAAACTCATGATTTAATATTCATACTTCAAACAATACAACTTTTAAAAAGTGGCACATCTTTTCTGACTCACTCTGTAGGTGTCCTCTGGTATCCGCATCTCCTGTATTTAAAACTGTGTTGTACATTTCGAGATGCCGCCGTGAGGGACCCGCACGGGCAATATTCATTTTAAATGGCCCCCGGACGGCAGACGCCTATTGTTGTGCATATCACCCGGGGTTCTTGAGGGGCCCGTGAGGGCTCCGTAGGGTACACATACGGAACCCTTGAGCACCGCAAGGCGCCCGTAAAGATTTTTCATGAGAATTAACCCCCAAAATCGTGAGGGGCCCGTCCGGGCACCGTCCGGAGCCCGCACGGGACCCATAAGGTGCCCTACTGGCTCTTTACGGGCTTTCTACGGCCTAACGGTCAGATAAAAACGCCGGGAATATTGGGAGCAGCCAACTCAGCACCACGGTGCCCGTACGGCTTAAAAAACTGTCCCGGCGCCCGTAGGAACTTTACGGCAGCCGGCCGGACACCGGCCGAAAATTCCCAAAATGTCTGTTTTTACTCGCCGTACGGGCCCCGGAGTGTATATGTGAAAGCCCCATAAGGACGGCATTTGTTCCCTCTTGAAACGCCGAACATACCCCGGTGTGTGTAGCTGAATATACAATGGCGTCTTATTTATTTTACAAGCGACAGATTCCTTTATTTTTGTATCGCTGCATTTGTCATCAAAATTAAATCATGTGCGAGGTTTAGAGTGAGGCAATAGATTATACATTTAGCCTGACGGTAGTGAAGTAAGAGAAAGAACTCAAGAGAAGATGAAAACATAGGCACTGAAAATGTGTGAGATGTCATGGGACATCGTCTGCTTGTGCAAGTCATGTCCATACCGTGATCTCACACATCTCAGCAGCGTTCGGAGAGCTCTTCAGGTGCTATGCCGGGGCTGTATTCAAGCGTTTTGTAATTTATAATAATCATTACTTCGAAATTTTCCAAGCATTAAATTTTGATAACCTTGTCGAATCAAAGTTTCAACTTTGCATAATGAAAATAAAGTTAGTTTTTAAAATCAATGAATATCTACTTTAAAAAGTCGCTCACTTGCTATGCTAACTCACTGAGAACGCCTTACTAAGATTACAGAATTGGTGCCGTCTTTAACACAATGACTCTTAACCCAGTGAAGTGTGAAGCAATGCAAATATGCTTCATGAAATCGCCTCCTAATCTACCAGTGTTCAGAGTTATTGAGCAACCCTTGAAAACCTTGGACACTGTGAAAGTTTTGGGAGTGAAACTACGAAGCGACCTCAAGTGGCGGCAGGCGCGGATCCAGGATTCCTTTAAAATAGGAGAGGGGGCTCAACTGGTTTTTTTTGTTGGCTCCCGAAAATTAGAATATCGCGCCGGCCGAGAAGTCGCTCAGTGGGGGAGGGGTGAGCACATTTTTTTTGTTTGGTCCTCGAAAATTTACAAATTTGCACCCCCCCCCCCCCCCCCCTTGAGCGCCAGGGGGGCCCCAAAAAAGGTAAAAATCACGTCTTTTACATGATTTTTTTCTCAAGGGGGGGGGGGGGCGGGCCCCCGCCCCCCCCCCCCCCCCTCCCCCTGGATCCGCCACTGAGTGGCGGTGTCATGTAAACTACGTGCTCCAGCGAGCGAATGGTAGAATGTACATGATCAGGATGCTGAGAAGCCACATCCTGGGGTGGATGATCTGCGTACCATCTATGCGGGGTATGTGAGGCCACTCTTTGAGTATGCGTGTCCTGTGTGGAACAATGGACTCACAAAACAACAGATTGCATCTCTAGAAAGGATCTAGAGGAGAACCCTAAAAATCATCCTAGGTCCTTGTTTGACATCATATGGCGCTGCCCTCGAGACACTGGACTTGCCATCCCTACTTGATCTAAGAAAAGATTTATGTCTTTCCTTTGCACAAAAACTTGAAAATAACGAAACGCAGTCTGACCTCATCCCTCGACACAAAGATGTCGGCAGAACCCTGAGAAACAGTGGGGTTAGGCAACAAGTCAGAGTGCAATACCATACCTCATTGTCTTATTGAATTCAATTTAAATTTTAACTGGAATTTCGACACATCATCTTCTGTGACATGTTGATGTAAAGTTCGTGCTGGTACATTTTCCTTTTTTAAACAATTTAATTTCCCTGCAAGTTTGTGTTATATTATTTAATCGAAACTTAGAAATCACTCTGAAATTGATTGCAATGTTTCATAAAACGAACTTTATGTAAATAATTTTAACAACAAACCACAATTGCATCTTAATCATCAAAGAGTTTTAATACATTATTTGATTGCTTTTCTTCTTATTTATAGGCACTTAAGAATACACTATGAACAATGGATGTTTTCCATGATATTCAATACCGGCTTTAGACGAAATTGATAGTGATAGTGATAGTGATAGTTGTAATAATAATAATAATAATAATATCAATAGTAGTATGGTGTAGTCAACGATTGCTAACTGACAATGCCTGTACGAAAATAATTTCTGCTTATATTTGTACTTAATCTTTTTCATTATGATCTCATTGCTTTAATTATTACATGTTATTACCTATTTTGTTTCCTGTAATTTTGATGTTTGCTTTTACCATTGTACAAAACCTGTAATTCGGCTTTCGAGCCGCGATTGATTTGTTATTGCAATAAAGTACAATACTACTAACTCATGATTGTAATTTTAAACATATTCATTTGACAAAGAAGGGCCACGGAAGGCAGGTTGATGCTATTCAATATAAACTAAGCTTAAAGGGATAGTTTAGTTCTGTTTTCAGACCGCAAATGCCTTCAAAGTGCATGGTTATTGCTCTCTTTCTTATCTATGACATTTATAGTGCCCTTTCAGAACCTAAAATAGTTATGAAGGTAATTTTAAACCCAAAAATGTGTGAAATTTAGCCAATACGATCATACCAATTCAGCTCCTCTTTAAAAAAAACACGGTGACCGTTAATTAAATTTTAATTAAAAATAACAATATATGAGCCGGCTAATTGTGGGTAATATAAGCAACACGAAAATGTCAACAAAAAAAGCCAACATCGGCATTGGCTTACATACGACGTAAAAGGCGTTATTTCGTTTTTTCAACGGTTTTTTCAATTTTTTCAAAATATCTAATATTTGTGGTGGTACACAAGTATTACAAATCGTTATATTTCAGCCGTTTTGGAACCGATTTTGATCAAACAAAGATGATTTTGTCATTTAAATATTATGTTCTTTCAAATTTGACACTCAGTTTTTCATTATCCCACAAAAACAAAAAAAATGTGTAGCGCCCTCTGCAACAGAACTCAACTATCCCTTTAAAACCGCCCTCTCGCTAAAATGAAATTTACATCGCCTTAACTAGGAATGTGCCCGACCCGTCCTGAAGCAAGAAAACTCTGTTTGATACTCATTATTTTTGACAATAATCGGTTGGTTTAAATCGCTCGCTCGCCAGTTTATGGTATAAACATGCTTATTTCTTAAAGAGGGAAATTAAGCAGGAAAATGCTATTAAATAGTAATGGTAAGTCTACCATTTGAGCTCGCGCTCTCTCTCTCTCTTCTCTCTCTCTCTCTCTCTTTCTCTCGCTTTCTTTCTCGCTATATACTATCGCTTTAATACCAAAAGGGAATAAATATTAAATAATATTGTGCCCAAGAAAAAAAAAATCACTATTTGTTGAAAGAAGTTCGACTAAAGGTTCAGAAAAGATTATCTATTTAATACTTAAAAGCTTCTTTATCTGCTCCCCCGAAAAAAAGTGATTGCGTCTGCAAAGGTTTATCATTTTTTTCCATCAGTGTCTCCTAATCGGGGAATTAAAACGCTTCCTCCTTCTAAAAATGCTGGCTACGGCCCTGAATAACAACAACAAAACAAGTCAAAATTAAAGAAAATAAAAATAACCCATGAAAGAAATATTGTCGGCGGAACAAATGTCGTCGGAGAAAATGTCGTCGGAGCAACTGTCGGCGGAGCAAATGTCGCGGAGCAAATGTCACGAAGCTATTTTCGCGTTTTGCCGAGTAACTGTCGGCGGAGCAATCGTCGGCGGAGCATGTGTTATGGATTTGTATGTGGATGGCACATGAATTTGTTAGCAAACTATATAATTATACTGATTTATTTGTTGTGTGATGTAGCATATCTACTCTCGATCTATTGTTGTTATTTCTCGACCTTGAACTATTCCCTTTGATCCCTCTTCTCTTCTTCTTTCCCATTTGTACATATACCATATATTCCTGCTTGTCCTCTGCACCCAAAGAGCAATAACTCATTGATGTCTAGATGTGGTGTCAGCGTGGGCTTGTCCACGTTAGATCGCACTCCCATGGGTGGGTTGATCGTGCTCATTGACATTCATTTTCACACACACGGTGAGTTTGTTAGCTCACCGGGTGTGATGGGGATTTGCGCATCTAGCTACGGGTATACTGTACTTGTGGTCATGGACCTACTACTCAGTACGTTCATGCTGTACTGGTCGATGCATCGTTGGGTAGTTGTTGTCTATGTGTATTTTGTAAATACGGTAGCTTCATATCTTCCATATGTATAGTTGTATTCATGAATCAGTTATCTTTGTCACATCATCTGAGGGGCCTTAACCCTCAACCGCTTGAAATTTTGAATTGTCGTTTCATGACTTTTTTTCCTCAAGTCTTACGCACATTTTGATACCATTTTCGTTGAAATTGGATATACCTGTAAGGTGTTACATAACAATTAGTATGCGCATGTCATCAAAAAAGTGCTATGATTGCATATATTCATGTACGAGCAGAAATGTGAATACAGGTTTAGATGTATTTTTTCCTAAGTGGGAGATATGAATTGATATCAAATTGCTTTTATATGTTTCTCAAAGTGACTTGATGTATTCCAGAACAAAAGAATACATTAGAAATAAAACAATAGATATAATAAGAAATACACAAAATTAAAAAAATACATAAGAAAATAAGTATTAGAAAATCGCATCAAATTTGCATAAATTATCATTAATAATTACATCAAAATAACTATTTTGTGTTAGAAAAGAAGTTTCATATGAATACTGAGTTTCAACATTCAAAAAGTGGAGTCTACAGACAAAAACGAAGAGTTTTTTGTAAAATGCATAAAATTAGCATTGTGCATAATTAATTAGGCTATAACTAGGGTGATCGCATTGCCTGTGCACACAGTCTGCCCCATGCACATACACACATACAACAGCAGTCCGTTGGTAGAAATAGCAATTTTCGTTTTTTTTTTTTTTTAAATGAACAATATTTTTAAATTTTTATTTCACATATCTTTCAAGCATACCTTTAACTACAATTCTGTGTAGTTTCATTGTTATAGGCATGTGGGAAATATGTTAAATTATTAATTAGAATATTGTCTTTTCAGCCATGTGTTACATGGCCCGCTGATCGCCCATTGACTGTTATTCTGCGTGGTGAAAATGCACTTCAATGTATAAAACTCCCCTACAAAAATGCAATATCCTAATGTGTTTCACTCATTGAATCAATTTGTTATTTACATTAAATTTTGATTTTCTCTAAAATTCAGTCTCTGTGGAATGTTATGGCCTGTTGAATTAAAAGTTTCTCGGAAAATCGTCAGAAAATCCTCAAATCTGACATTTAACCAAAAAAATATACTGTGATATAGCTAAAAGTCTGCAAATTCTTATTATTTGTTCGGTTTTTCTGAATAATTTTGTGAAACATATGAGGAAATAGCTGTGACGGTGATCTAAGTAATTTCCATCGCCATATTTTATTGGCATTGCAAAAATATTTGGAATTTAATGTTAATATTTGGTGTAAATATGATCTATAAATATATGATTTAAAAAAATGCCAACAAAATGAACAGTTTGACTTTCCTATATATATATATAATTAGCTGAAATGACCTAATTTGCATATTTTATGAATATTCATAATTATTTTTTTCTTCAATTTTTTTTTTATTCCATACCTGTCTGATATACATAGGTTTCATTGATGTATCATGTTCGGTTTTGATTTGATTACATATGCGCATATTAATTAGGCGGACTTTGTTATTTTCACAACTTTTTCATATCTGCAGATTCGCAAAAATGGCAAAAATTACTTATTTTGTTTGATTTTGTTTTCAAAACAGTAATAGATATATGAATTTTCTTTTTCGTATTTTTTACCACAAACATGATATGTTAGTGTCTGATAATTGAATTTATTATTTGTGTCCAAGAAAGTGATGAATTAAGTTGTCAACTTTGACGAATTTTGTCATTTTTGCCAATTTGACCATTTCTGGCAGGTTTTTCGGTAATTTTGCGATATAAAAAAAATGGTATAAAATCACAACGCATTGACCGACTTCAATTCTGTTTTTTGTTTTGTTGAAGCTTTCATAAAGGTTGATCATTTGCCATCATCAAATAACATGTGTTTGTTGTACTTATTTTTGGTGTGCTATACCTACTATAACGACAACAATGTGCTTATTAGGTTAAAGACTAATAATACCATCCCGTTCCTTACGTAAATATCTACAAACTTGCAAATGTTCGTGTTCATCGGACATTCGACGGCCCCCCCCCCCCCCCCCCAGTCAGTGAGGTACTCAAAATAGCCCAGTTCAGTAAGGGTTAACTCAACAAGCTGTGCTTTAACCAAGGTCTCCTCGTCTGTCTTTATTATACATTGTACTGTTATACTCTGTTATATTTTGTTACATGTGATTTCTCTAAGACAAAAAAAAACTTGATACTTGATACCTGATTATCATATCTGATTGATTATGATACTTTTTTTTTCAGTAGTTTTTTTCATTGATTCCAAACAATACAAATTAATTGTATAAATAAAATACTGTTGTTTTTCTTTGACACGAATTCAAAACATTTTCATTACATAGATTGTACGATTGATGAAAACAAAAATGAAATCAGTTGTAACAAAAAACAAATAACCCCATCCAACCAAAACACACTACTACCCCCCCCCCCCTCCCTTCCCTCCCCACCATACTACACACACACACCACCCGACCACACTTCCACCACACACTGTTCCTAGCCCTCTCAGAATATCCCTAATTGGAGCGACAGACAAACAGAAACAATCTGTTTAAAACATGTTTTTTAATCATTTAAACGAGGCTACATTAGCAACAATAGACCAGTGTTAAAAGTTCATGAAAACTTCACTTGATCCCACTTCTGTAACTAAAAGCCCAATTTACCTGCCCTCCCTGCAATAATCTTTTCTTCTTCCCTAAATTCCAACAGTTCTTTTTGAAACTCCCCCAAAGACAATATTACGGACTTTCCCCTGCACCTATATAATATTTCATTGCAAAAATAGGCCTAATTGTATTAAAAATCTTTATTCTTGGGGAGTTACCGGACAACCCTAAATTAATATATATCCAGTCGATAGACCTTAATTCCCTTAGCTCAAACGTAGCTTTTACATTTTGCCATAATCTTTGAACATGTACACACTCCCAGAACAAGTGTAAATATGTTTCTATCTTTTGCTTTACAAAATGAGCACAAGTTATCTAGAACAAAGCCGAATGTGAATAAATGTTCTCTAGTATATATTGCTCCATGAAGCAGTTTATACTGAATTTCTCTAAGTCTGTTAACAAGAGTAACTTTCCTAGGCCTACTAAATATCTCCCTACATACCTTATTTGAAAAATCTGAAAATTCCCGTCCATCATGAATCTTCAAGACAAATAAATTGTGTAACTTCTCTATAAAATTTTCATAAACCTTCCTCGATAATACATCTCTGAGGAGCTTCACAGTACTGTTAAAACTGCATTAAAATATCATACTCCTTTACATCCACTAAACTCCAGTTATCCTTTTTCCGCTTCTCAAAATAGCTTCCCCAATATTCCATACATCAACAATTTTGTTACAACACACACACAAACACGCGCAATCGCGGACATGTATAGCATCCTGTTATTCTGTGACTGTTATTCTCTCAGCTGATTGGGTGCGCGACACGGAAACGGTCCAAAGGCTGGTTCACGGAATAGCTGCAGCTGCGGTACCACCGTGGGTGCGTGATAGTAAAGCATTCGCACGGTACGCGTACCGTACCATAATGTGTATATATAATTGAGAGACGAACGGCCATTTTAGTTTGCCCTTCAAAGATTTACAGTAGTAGAGGAACATGCTCTGAAAACAAAGAGTGCTCACTAAGGAAATCACATAGATCAGACTTGATTGGTGAAAATTGCGACGTACTTTGAATAAGGATATATATGCCCAAGCTTGGATAATCGGAGATGTTCGTTATTATCTACGTGATAATCTTTGTGTTCGTGGATTTAACGTTTGTAGCCGGTGAGTTTAAACTTTCAACAAAATAAGGCGTTCAATATCATATAAAATTACAAGGTGTATGACTCATATGGCAGTTTAAAATGTAGGTGTGACTGTGGTCCCGCATGTGTAATGCCGTTTGGTCAACAACCAGTTCGTCCACTGCCCAAGATTCGACATTTTTATACTCAAACTTCAAAGCACCTGGGATATACGCTATTCGTGATTCAAATATGTAGCCATTGTACTGTTTTAGGGATGTAGAAACAGCCTCAATGCTTTACCAGGGCATGCAGCTAGCCCCACTGGGTCAACATGGTCAAGGCTACTTAAAATCAATACGCTTGCCCTGGCCCATTGGTGTTAAATGGTGTCCAAAACAAGATATTATTCATTGGCCCACGAACTTTGAATATGAACGTCGAATATCCAACCAACTTCACGCCGCTTTTATAAGCACCTTTATTATTATACCCGACGTACAACGCATAGCCTAGTCGCTTAGGAGTTCGCTAGTAACAGCTACAGCGCAATGCAACCATCCGTTTGTCGCGCCCATTGCCCACTTTACCTCCGCAGCGTATTATAGTGCGGTCGCTGCGCTGCTAAATAAAACCTTGTTTACGTACATGTACGTGCCACTGGGTAGGGCGGATGAATCTGCTCATGTTTGTCAAGAGATTCTCCCTATACCCCTAGCCCTAGTTTTGTACTCACCTTGCAACCTATAAATGAAGCGATCGATTGCATATTGAAATCTAATTTAGCTGCAATAGCCCCGAAAGATACGATCTTAAAAGGCTTCAAAATCACTGTTAAGTAACTTTTCTTTAATGTTAGGCGCTAGTTTTACCCACGGAATTGAAATTCATGATATGTGTTAACATAAATTATTACACAAATGTATTAATATATTGAAGCTTATGACACTCAAGATAATTTTTTCCAGTTCCCATCAACGCAAAACGTATAGCAAATATAAACATCACTGTATGTTGGAAAGGTGTTGAATAAACTTTGAATTGAATTGAATTGAAGACAATGAGCCCTTCGGTGGGGCCGTATTTACGATTTACTCAAGAAAATGGACCTTAAGCATTGTTACGAAAGGTGTGGGTGCCCTTAGTGTATAATATCTTATCCACGACTATTATCGACGGGTTTAGCCATCATGTAACATACGTTTTAATTTTCTAGTTGGTAAAATACACGCCTTTTCACGCATTTCCCATTGGCCCGTGATGAATAGCTTCGGGGTTTCTGCTCCCCCCCCCCCCCCCCATCAGGTGCCCCAAAATGTTGTAATATCGGTCAAATAAACCAGTGCCTTTAGTATAACAAACTTAAAAACATGTGTACAAAGAAAATATATCGTCAAACATAGTTAGATACACTTGAATCATTAATGTTACATATTTGGCTATCAAAATTTGGGATACCAAAATTGTTATGAACAAATCTTCTCGCTAAATGTTTTGTTTCACTTTCATCGAATGAATATGAGGCTCTTGTTATATGATTTTAAGATTAATAAAATTGATGTTCATTTGTATTAAACATTTGAGCAATCTGTACATACAGAGATTGAAACATGAAGTGCATTTATTTAATTGATAAATTACAGATTGTTTAGTTTCACTTTGATTCTACATTGATCTACCTCAAAAGTTTGAACTCAAGTAAATTTGTTATGATCTATGGACTTTTATATGATTTTTTTTCAAATTGATAATTATAATTTGATGTGTGTCTGTCTGTGTGCGCGCAAATTGCCTATACATTATGTAAGCCTGACCCTTAAAAATATAGGCTTCCATAACAAAGGTAATGAAGAATGTGCTCAATATAATGCTTTTAACTACAGGTCTTAGGATTATAAACATGATCGGTTGGTCATTTCTGTAAGTATCACGTATAATGTCTGTTGACTGATTTTTTTTTATTTAGCTCGAAGGGATTTGTTTTCCAAGCTGATACACTTTTCTTATATATTTTTCTTTCTCTAGAAATAATTTGCTCATTGGAACTCAAAGTCATGCCACTGGAAATAGGTGCTACAGGAACGATGACCTGTGACCATATGGAAAATGATCCGGATGTTCGTCTAGTACAGTGGTACAAGAGCAGGAACATTGATGCATTTGAAAACGGTGATCCCAGTCTGGCATCGTGGAGGGAAGGTGAATTAAGTAGCCTGCCGAACTACCACATGGAAAATGCCACTTTCTCCTTGGTCATTGACATGGCTACGTTGGAGGACGAAGGTCTCTACAAGTGCTCCGTGGTACGTGGACGCTTCTTCACTGAGTCAGAGTACTTCACCCGTACGGTTATGTATGGTGAGTGTCATTTTTGTTAAAGGGCAATTCAGCCTTGGTGAACGATCACATTGAGGGAAAGCAGACAGTTCAGGGACACAGGTTGGTGAACGTTTAAACAAGTTCGGAGAATGATCAAGAAAGAAATCAAGAATGTTTGAAAATCATGATCACTCAAAATGTATATGCATATGTAGATGAATATGGCAAACCCTAATAGATGAATTAGTCCTTCAAAAGAGATGCATGCTTACATGTGCCTTTAAAAAACACATTACAATATGGTATTGCTGTAAAGAAAATAAGTATCACGCTTCAATAAAACTGAAATCAATTATTTGGTATCCATTCGGAAATTTGCTTTCCACTAGTAAGAGTTTAGATATCCATCTAAGAAAAGAAATAATAACAATCATAGACAGTTACAGTAATGATAAAATACAATTATAACATCTTTAGGTTGGTAAGTTACATGAAACAAGTTGTGTACGATGAGAATGTTGACAGAGCGAGAGGGTAGAAGAGGACCAAACGTAGGTAGTTGTGGAGGAGTTGTATAGAGCATTGAAGGAAAGAGAGAAAGTCAACATCATAATGGCAGATGATGATAAACGGGGGCAAAAACAATGGGTAACAGCAAAATGAATAATTAAGTTGACAATACATGGGATCTCGCAATGGTAAGCATCCATTCGACGGATGTATGGTTGCATAGTTTTACAGTTTCCTGAATGGATAAAACTATACATCCATTCGACGGACGTGAAGCGGGAATGGTCGATTAGCATGAAAACCAATCTTACTTACCAGACTTTGAGCTTCACAGGCATGAATCCTCTAATAATATATTAAAAAAATGCTCCAAATATTACACTATCCTGATAAAATCACCACAGATAACTATTACACAAACTAAACTTGGCCAGCACAAGCGATAATTTTGGAATGTTCTCTGTGTGAATAGCAGAGAAAAGTAGATATGCAGAAAAAAGGAAAGTTGTCCCAGTGAAACAGGCGCGTACGCAGGATTTTTTCGAAGGGGGGGGGGGGGGTAAAATTGACCCAGCCAGCCGTAGCTGAATTGACCCAGCCAGCCTCAGCTGAATAAGCGGGGGGGGGGGGGGGGGGGGCACTTTGTTTTCCTTTTTATTTTGGTCCAAGTTTTAATGAAAAATTTCGCAACGACTCACCCAGCCGCTGAATAAGCAGGGGGGGGGGGGGGGGGGGGGGGTAAGAGCACATTTGTTTTTCCTGAAAATTTGGCCGATCGATATTTCGTACCTTTAGTTTTGCAGAGAGAAGTGAGGATGAGAAAAAAAGCTGTTGCTCTGTTCCTTCATGCGAAGCAGGATTTTAAAAAAGAGAGTACTATACAAATTCTTGGAAGTAAGAGCGAGTCACTGGTGATAATTGCAGTGTACGGAAGCCATTACAGCCATTACGTTGACATTTGTTAATACATATAGTGGTGGTATAGTGCCTGGTATATGTCAGAGGGAAATGTCCTCTGAAATACATTTTGCAAAATAACAACTGAAATTGAGAAATGAAGAAGGAAGAAATGAGGAAAATATTACAGACGTAAGACATGTGTGCGTGTATGACGGGCATTACAGGCCATAGTTGTTTACAATTAAACAATTAAACAATTATTCATCAATCGAACTGTTTCATTTTTGCTACTTCTCTTTCATGATACAGACTGGGTATTGTATGTAAACTACTGCCAATGATACGTTGTGCTTTTCTCCTAGTACTGTTTTAATTTCTTATTATCTGCTTGAATTACTACATTCCGAAAGTAGAATATTATGGTGTACGTCACAGTACTCTCAATCAGGGTTCTGTAGAAAATAATCAGAATGGTTTTATCTACATGCATTTTTCTCATGATTCTGAAGAAGCACATTCGCTGATTTTTTTCTTTTCTTAGCCGAGTAACAATACATGACAAGACGGGTGGATTTTACACCGTTGTTCTCAAATACTTGTAATTATCAACTCACCCACGATAAGTAATCGGAGGTATTAATTTTGTTGGGGTTTCTCAGAAAATGATAATTTCTTTGGTCTTCGTGGCATTCAACTTAATGTGGTGTCTACAAACTTGCTTAGAAGAATATTTTTGCTTGTATTGTCCGTCATAAAATCTAAAGGTACCGTATCATCTGCATACGTTATAACAGGCACGTAGCCAGAGTTCGGTGTTGGGGGGGGGGGGCACATACATGTAATCGATCGAGGTCAAAAAAGGGGTCTAAGGGGTGCCCCCACCCCCCCCCCCCTGCATACGTTATAACAGGTACGTAGCCAGAGTTCGATGTTGGGGGGGGGGGGGGCACATACATGTAATCGGTCGAGGTCAAAAAAGGGGTCTAAGGGGTGCCCCCACCCCCCCCCCCCCCCGTGGCTACGTGCCTGCGTTATAAGTTTGAAGAGATTACACAGTTACAAGTATATATAAAAAAATAGATGTCATACCCCTGATGTGCTCCTATGATCAGGGTTTTAACTTCTACCAATTAAAATGTACTAAACAGACAAAGAAATCATATAAAGAATGGAATATTGTACACGAAAGAACATCTCTAACGATAGCGATGCATGCAGGAATATACTTCGGACTCATTCTCTTGTTCATATCTACCGATGTTCTGAAACATAATGGCCACTGAACATTAGCAATTCTCTAATAAAAAATAAACAGGCTTTCCTTTGATATAAAATAAAAGCCATTGCTAACGTAGGGATCCGACATATATTTTCAGTAGAACTCACGTTTCTAAACATTTATGGTAGTAAGATTACGTGTCAAATGCTCAACTCGCTCAAGAAGTTTAAAGTCTTCCAATTAGCATTTAATTTTCGTTAATCTTTTTTGTTTTGTATTGTTTCGTTTTGTTTCAATTGTTTAGCTCTGCCTCGAATGGACCCGAAGATCACTTTGAACACTGATTCGAATCGTGTTCATTGCACTGTTGAGCACGTGAAGCCATTGATATACCCGGTGTTGAATTTCGACGGAATGCCTGACAGTACTGAGACATTTGCAGTTCTGCATGAAGACGGAACGTACACGACATCGGTCTGTTGCGGACTGCCTCAAACCAAGAGTGCATCAGGAGTAGATTGTTCCTTTTCCTACTTAGACTACCAGCGAGGAGGCACGTTAGACTTGCGTGATACCACCACTGACAGCCTGATGGAAAATGAAAAAACTACAGTGTCTCCTATAGGCACATCTGTGACATTTGCAGGTGAGATAAACCACGTTTTCCTTTGAGCATTATTAAGGAATTGAGAGCAGCAAATAGATTTAGTTTTAACATGTATGTGCGTTATATCACCCGAAAACTGAATAAAGAAATAACTAAATTGCTGATTTTTTTTTCCTCCATTTATTTTTTATTTTTTACAAAGTTTATATTACGCATCTATTCTTAATCGTTCATCTTTATTTGACCAAGATGAGCGGTATATTGTAATTATTCAGGATTGTGCAAATAGCACTCAATATATTTGCATTTTATAAATCAAGCGTATTCCAGTTGTTATGATATCTTCGATACATTCAACACGCATATACATTTTCCCCCTTTTTTTAGGCAATGGATGCAGAACGATTCACAATACAGCATTCACTGATTGGAAGATTTACATAGGTTTGACATTGGCAGGCTTCATGATGCGAATCGTGTGAAGTAAGTAAATACATTATATTTTCACAAACCTTAACATTTACATGCTTGTTGGTTTCGTTTCCCTAAGGACTTTATTTACTAGGACGAAATTTTTAAAAAGAAGAGAGAAGAAAAAACATAAAAGAACAAGAAGAAGAAAATAGAGAAAAGGGGGAAAAAGACAAGGAAACGAAGTAGGAGGACATAGAAGAACAAGGATAATGGCAGGACAGTGTATACCATGAACAGTCTATAAGCCTACCTGTATGATCCAGCATGATAAACAATTTGTCCTGATCTTTTAATTCTCTTAAATTAATTGGTAGAGGGGCTTTCAGCTAGTTTGTTATTCAGGCTATTCAAGGATTTGTATCCTAAAAGTTATGTTTGTTTGATTTTTAACTATTGGAGTTCTTAGAAGATGAAAAATGTCTACTTGAATAGGAATGTATAGCACTGTTACGTCGACCACAAATACTAAAGAAAGTTCAAAGGAGGAAATCTGATAAATTATTTTCTTTATCCTTAACCTTTTGTACTTAATCCTTTCTTAATCAATCCATTTCTGTCATCAAGTCAGTGATTCGGTCGAAAGTTGGAATTTGTTTTGAATGGAAGAGAATGTTTCCAAGCCCTGGCGTAATCACTGATACAAGTGATTTCTTTCTTACACCGTGATAACTCCTCATGTAACCATCTATTGTATTATGAAAATTCATTTTGGTATTATTATTTGTTAATTTCTTTATCATTACATTCCACTTTTTTTGTAGTAATGTTCAGAAGAACATTTCTTTGGTGGCCTGCATAATTACAAGAGGGCCAAGAAGAGCGAAGAGAAAGTGTCATCGGTGGCGTGCAGAATTGCAGCAGGGCCACGGAGAGCGAGGAGGTAATGCGTCAGCTCCCTACGGCATTGCTGGGGTAAGTGACGGCTCGAGATGGCCCCATTCGTTCTTTTAATGTGTAATTAACATAATCTAGATGCTCAATAACCTGCTCTTATTTATACAGTAAAAGAAAATCTACAATTGACAAGCTTAGCTTTTAACTAAATTCTTCCATATTTCACTACAAAATATTTTTGTCTAATTTCAACTAAATACCATGCAATAGTATTATCTCTGTATGATCTTTTGACTGTATATTTACTTTCATGGCCTGATAGCATTAAATGTATTTTTTACATGATTTATCAGTGTAATGTGAATGTGCAATATTATGTATACGCGCATCATTTATACGCACCATTTATATGCGCACCATTAAGTTCTTAAAAAAAAGAATGTGACTTATTTTCTGACTCTCAATATGCGGTGTCACACAGAAAAATCCCGACCCATCTTGAATAAACTAGATTTTAGAAATCCATTTTTTTTTCATTTACGTCGTTGACAGACTGGCCCAGACTGGTGACAGACAGGCTACGAATAATCCGGATGTTTGCCTCTGTGTGACACCGCCTAATCTGACGTTCGAGGATTAGTGTACGTGCTTCTCCGGCTCTGATCGCTCAGTCCGAGAGAAGACAAAAAGTACATTATCCCAGAAGGAAGGAAACGAAATAGTTCCTTCAAAAGGCTTTACGTACAGGCTGTTCATAACCATATTTTGACTGCGTCCTTATGAACAATTTAATTATGATACAAACAATTATTTCACTGAAGTCGATTAAAAAGATGAATTTATGTATTTTATAATGTATTGCAGGGCTTTCGTCAAAGAGCTACGATGCGATACGAGATACGATATCAAAGTCCCTCAGAAGAGTTACTCCCGTTGCTCAGATCAGATGTCGAACCGAACGGTATAGAGGGAGTCCAATCCCATATCTTTTAAGGATATTAAATCAATCTTAAATTATATGACTGTGCATCTATATTCATATGCTATCGTTCACCCTCACGCCTCTTTCCTCACCCCCCCCCCCCCCCACCTCTCTCTGTCTCTCTCTCTCTCTCCCTCTTACTGCAATCCTAAGTAGACCCGGAATGGTCCAGAGTGCTCCAGAAAAATCCCGAATCGTCCCAACGTGTACACCCTACTAAACAAAAATCGGGAATTGTTTTAACATGTTTAAACATTTAGCAAAACATTAACATTATTAACTGATTTTTTAAAATTAATCGGTGGAATTTTCCCGTAGAAATATAAATGTATGTTACAGTCTTTATTTCATATTTGCTGTCTAATTAAAGGATCACACTTATAAAATGTTCTTTCTAAAGCCTTCTAAATTCAGTCTATCCCGTCTTTTCTATTATCTTCCTTACGTTTTACTTCTATTTTGACCCATATTCTTATTCCGTCCTCTTCTCATTGACCTACCTTTGCCTGTTCTTCTTTATTTTCCTTCGGAATGAAGAGTATTCCATTAGATTACAATAAATCATCTTAACTATGATTCTCTTACACCACTCCAAATCGCCTATCCTTTTTTGTGTTCCTTGTAATTATCATATTGGTATAGTATTGTGATGGAATGTTAATTGCATTTTTTTTTTTTTTTTTTTTTTGGGGGGGGGGGGGGTTAATTATGTGCACAGTTCAGGCTTGGCTGCCTTAAATATAATTTTGTGAAATTATTAAATGAAATATACTTAAACTGGCATTTGATTGATTATTTAAAAAAAATCACCGTTGAGTAAATATAAGGAAAGTGAAACAAACGTATCTTTAGTTAACTAACTTATTTCTAGTTAATTATAATGCTTGTTTGCTACGGGCATGACGGTTATATATTTTTAATGTACACCGGCATAAAGCTGATGTTACATTGTAATGAAACAACCCGATCCGGTTTTAGCCCCGCCTTTATTCGATCGTTGATATATTATTAACAGTAGCAAAGCCTGAAATGAACAGATTACATCTAAATTTATGCAGAAATAAGAGAAACGTAACACATGAGTAAAAACTACACATATACATGTATAAATATTCGCAAAAGAATTTAAGATGTTAGAAAAAAGTAATTTGATTGCATAATAATTGTGCATGATAAAAGTATACTACGTTAGTAAAAGGTTCATTTGTTGCATAATGTGATAATTATAACATAAGGAGAAGGGAGAAAGTGGGAATATATACGGATACGACGTGTTTGAAGAGGCAATGATTTAAATTTTCAAAACATTACCATTTTGAGCACAATGATTTCAAGATAAATTCGACACAATGAATTTAATATACTTCCTTCGGTGATCTATATAGCTATTTGTGGTGTTTTTAAGGTTATTCTAAGGAAATGCTCGTTATATACGTATATATATGATATGTATGGTATGTTTTGTAGTAATGGCCGAATCAAGAGTCCTTAGAAATTTCAGGTTGTGTACCCTGAACAAATTGAATTTAAACTTTATTGCTGCATTATTTTTGTTGACAGCATTAAGCTTTCATATCTTTTACCATATAGACGAAGCTGTAATTCATTCTGTGTGTGATCGTCTGTGTATAATATTCGATCAGCATAGACTATTCCTGTTCATGTATTTCAGTTGAATAGCATAGTATACATGTATATATACACTGTTGAATAGCATAGTATACATGTATATATACACTGTTGAAATAATCAGCAGTTGATTTAATCAAGCAATAGTTACCTAAAATTTCCATAAAAATGAAATCACTCAAAATGGCATTGTCTATGGATTGTAAGATCTGTTATTGAACCATGTATATACAAAATATTTACGGTTAAACCATGAGATACTTTTGAGAAAAAAATCAACCTAACGCAAATTTAGTAGCCATGTGCATTACATAGGAAATGTGAAAACATGACAATGTCATTTTACGAAATCCGAAAATAATTTGTGAGGGGCATGCATTAGGCTATTGAAATTACCTTTGAGTTTTTTTTGTACTTCGTGTTGCTGGTAATTTCAAGCTTTTACATAATCATTGGTGTTGGGACAACTTCCAGTGATCTGTATTATTCAAATCGTGTAATGAATCATTATTACTACACTCCGTATGCATTACTCGGGTGACGGCATTAAACATCGTATGTCATCGGTAGATTTTATTTTCATTTCCTCTTTGTTTGCCATTAGAGTGTACCGTTTTTGAAAATGTACGTACTCTTCTTAAGTACAGTACATGTAGCTGTTAAAAGAGAAAAAACGGATTAGTTGATAAATTACTAAGATAAGATTAAACAAATAACAATAGAGTAAAAACAGAGATTCAAATATTACCGTATAATGTATACCAAAATAATTGATCACCTTTGCTTTATGTTTACCTCATACTGGAACTGCAACAACATCTGTTATTGATCAAATGAAATGAGAAAAAAGCCGTAACAGCGTTCGCTACATGTGAATTAGTCATAAAAGTGCTGCAAATAATATAGGAATTTATAATGTATATAAAGACAGGATAGATGCATAATTTCAATTGCAATTCATGTTCATGCAATGAACTAAAAACACACGTTTTCGAAATATTCAATTTAATTCAAAATGGTGTATTAAGATACATTGCGACAAAGCCGAATTGCGAAAATTTACATAAACACAATGAGAATTGATGAAATGTATATATGTATATATATATAAACGATTATGTAAAAATCAGGAGTGCAAACACATTAGATATACATGTAACTCATTATTACAAAGTAATGTATATATAATAGGCTACTAGTTTCTTAGAGATTAGGCATATGCAATAATAATAGCGGTAAGTTTGTAGTAGGAGCACTTACGTACACGCCTGAGCTGTTGCTTGGTATAATCTGTATATTTCCTAGGACAATGTTATCGGATGAAGCTGCTGGTCGTTGATTTTCCTTTTTTTTTAAATGATATATTCGCACTGCCTATTTTAGTATTGAAGTGATTTGTCATTTATATGATGTAATCGTAGACACATGCACAGGTCGTGGGTTCGATCCCCGGCCGAGTCATACCAAAGACTTACAACAATGGGACCTTCTGCCTTCAAGCTAGGCGCTCAGCATATTAGATTGGAGAAGGGTAGTAATAACATATTATGTTATGCAGGGCCCGCTGGAAGAACAGTTTCATAACTAAAGTGGCCACCCTGGGTAAATAAAACGTTATTATTATTATTATTATTATTACTCTTAGAGAAATTGTTTTCGATTACAATGCTAACAGACCAACCCTTTATAACAACAGATTGTAAGGAATTATTGTTTTATCAAAATTGATTTGAAAAATCAATTACAGAAATTTCGAGAAAGGTATATACTTGCTTCATCTATTGGTCTTTGTAAAAACTTCAAGTCATTGAAGAACAGCTTCAATATTGATCTCAATGATTAATTTAGAATTCAATGTATCTATAGTGCTGTCAAAAAGCGTAAAGATTTAAATATCGAAATGTTCAATGACGACTTTAAAGAAGAAGCAAAAGAGAAAATTATTATTCCCGAATGTATTCGACTGAAACCGATGCTCAAGAGCGTTCTTAAGAGCAGACATTTTTAAAAGATACTAATAGATGAAAAATATGAAAGACCCACATACTTTTCGTTTGCAAAATAGATTTGGTATGTCCCAACAAGATGTATGCAAAGAACGCCAAGTAATATTTCAAACTTCAATAGATACAAAAGAAGAGAATTTCAGTTCAAAGTATCGAATTATATTTTGGCACTGAACTATAAGCTAAATAAAAAATTAATTAATTTCGTCCCTTTTATGCTCGTCCAGATGCTCTGAATATGGAACAGTCGAAAACATTCCGTGGACCTGTAAAGTCACACAAATATTTTGGAATGATGTAAAGTTGTTTCTTGATATCATTAATTTCTCTTTCCTTGATGACAAGACGGTAATAACAGAATAGTTACCTAAAATTTCCATAAAAATGAAATCACTCAAAATGGCATTGTCTATGGATTGTAAGATCTGTTATTGAACCATGTATTTACAAAATATTTACGGTTCAACCATGAGATACTTTTGAAAAAAAATCAACCTAACGCAAATTTAGTAGCCATGTGCATTACATAGGAAATGTGAAAACATGACAATGTCATTTTACGAAGTATCGAAGTATATTCAAAGTATCGAATTATATTTTGGCACTGAACTATAAGCTAAATAAAAAAATAATTAATTTCGTCCCCTTTATGCTCGTTCAGATGAATATGGAACAGTCGAACACATTTTAATACGTGGACCTGTAAATTTACACAAATATTTTGGAATGATGTAAAGTTGTTTCTTGATATCATTGATTTCTCTTTCCTTGATGACAAGATTGTAATAACAGGGCTATTAGAAAAATGTACAAACAAATGCTTTTAAATCACTTTTTAGTTGTAGCTTAAATATGTATAAATATATTAACTGTAAAACCACATCTGCTAGTATATCTTTATTTAAAAGAGTTATACATAGCAAAAGACATAGAAAAGTAAGTGTACATGTCAAGAAGTGGGGTCCACTCGTGAATACATTAATTAAGAATTTTATATAACTCCCTCAAAATTAATGAAAAAGTCTCATTAACGAATTCAAATGAACGTTGTTCTTTTTTTCTTTTTTTCATTCATGAAATGTTCATTTTCTTTCCTAGCGAACTAATCCGTATTTTGAGCATAGTCCACTGCCTTTGCGGTCTCCGTCTTTGGTATTTTCATGCCCCCTTTCAGTGTTTGGAGCGCGGTGCGGTGGATCCTTGTGTCTACCGGGCTGCGCTCTCGGAGAGGGGAATGGCAGGCATGCGGAAACGTTTAGGCGGTGGAATAATCTAATTAATTTAAGACCCCCAAACTCAATATTGATTTCCTATTTTATATTATACAAGATGCCATAGAATGCTTTAATAATGCTCTGTATTATATCATATTAAACTGTTTTACTAAAAAACACAAAAATATCTTGTGGTCTCTTTTTTGTTTATAACCCTTCTGCAACCGATTGTCTGTTTTGAACTGTCTCTGTGTGTGTGTTTGTGTGTGTGTGTGTGTGTGTTTGTGTATGTTTTGCGTTATAGAGGTAGTAGCTTTCTGTTACTAAAATGTGATGCTTGACCTTCCCTTGTTGTCCCCTACAAAGAGTCTATTGCGAATACTGTAAGTAACGGATCATGAAATACCCAATGAATAGAGTAAAAATAATGTTATCCAATGCAGAATAAATGGGGAAAAATATATGAAAAGACACATGGAAATAAGTGTACAACAAGAAAAATCATCAAAGAAAACTCTAAAAAGTAACAAAATCAAGAAAGAAAATCTAAAAAACGCTCCAAAACGGTAAAAGTGAAAATGAAATAAATTCGTTATTTCAAAATGAGAAAGTAAAACGAAGACTAAAAAGAAATGAATAGGCCTAATTAACAAAAAAACTAAATAAGCACAGAAAAGGTTTGTACTCAAAAGTAATACAAAATGTGTTGGTCAATGCAAACAATAAACGAAAAGAGTTGTCAAACTAATGACAAGTATTAACAAATAAAAAAAATAGAAAATATTGTTCCCCCAAAAATTGTTAGTCAATAAAAACAATCAAATGGAGAAGACAAGAGAAGTACAAACAAATCTGAGAGAGAGAAAAGACACACTAATAGAACCAAAAAAAAAAAAGGGGGGGATTAACAAAACTAAAACAACAACATAACGAAACAGACTTCGTTTAGGTTGGTCGTGGCTGCATCCCTCCCTAAGGGATACAAATAAAGACAAGATTGTAACCATCGTAATGAAGAGTGAACACAATTTATACATTTTGCTTATAGTAAGCTTTTCCTGGAGTTTGATGTGATATCAACACCTTTTCTTTTTACTTCAACTGCTTAATAGTCGATGTAAATACGTGACCAAAATCCAATACTCATGCCCAAAATTGCAGGTACGATAGTATTTTGACAATACGTTTTGAAAAGCCTGCTGCTGCTTAGTCATTCGTGGCAGCACAATTATTGTATTAGTAGACAGGGTATTAGTTACTCTTTACAATGATATATGATTCAAGGTCACATGAGTTTTAACTTTTTAATTAGTAGCTGTCAAGGTTGGCTACAATATTTGTATATGCACTGTATAGCTGGGAAAATAGCATTGGGTATGTGTTGATAGCAAGTTTCAAGGTTGAAATCACAGAATCTGAATACCTTTTGTTTTCTTCAGCGTAGTATGAGATATTCAAAATCGATATTTGCGAAAAAATTGTCGAGCTCCTAATTGAATACAAAGTTCTAAACTATACTACAAAACGCAAACCTTTGCCATCTTTATGGTCTTGGGGCACAGTACGGTTACATGTTCACTTTAGGTAATAACCGTGCCACTCAAAGATTGAAACCCACCACGTCAACAATGACGTGGGAACCTGTACAGACGACGTGAATGTATTACCAAAGAAAAATAAACTGGGTTATTTCCACATGCGTAGGCGTTGTAGTCTACCTCACAGGCTCGTTCTGTGCGACCGTTGGGCTATCAAGTTGCATTGAATCTTGGGAAAGGTGAATAAATTATTCAAGAGCTTTTGTTATTTTTTCTATGTTAGCAAATGTTAGCATTTACATTTGGATTATCAACAATGGTCGATTGTTTGTTCCCGCCCGATTTTACACTTCAACATTAACAAAATTATTTATGTTATCAAGTATAACTTTATCTATCTATATCTTGCGAAGAGACAGCAAATAGGGAAAGAAACTCTTATGCGGCTGACTATATTTATTTAGCAACATGCAGTGCCGTACAGGCTTATTACGTGTTAACGACAGTTATACATGTATTATTTATGATTATATAATTTTTAGGAACAGAGTCGATTACTTTATGATGAAAAAAATCAATGCTGAAAATTCGAGTACTGCGACAAAAGGGAATTTCTAAAGTAATTTAATATGACATGTACTTTTTATGTATATTCTTCTCTCTCTCTCTCTCTCTCTCTCTCTCCCTCTTTCTGTCTATCCCTCTGTTCCTCTCTCTCTCTCTCTCTCTCTATCTGTCTCTTCTCCCCGTGTCATGTTATCTTTCAGGCATATCACACTGCATTGAAATTGTTGAGAAATATGCATCACTTCTATACTTTCTCTATCTCTGACCAACAAAAAATGGATTCAGAAAAGAAAGGAAGCGTGTTCAAGAAATGTGCTGCACCTGCAGTGATCTATATCATCAACGTGGATTTTATCTGTACACAAATCTATCATGAGACTTTGGACCCTATCATAAATGGAAAGGCAGATGTTTTATTTCACGGTGAACTTAACACGAAGGCAGTGCCTGGCCACAACATACACCTGGTCCTGTTCGATTTTTAGTGTGTGTGTGTGTGTGTGGGCGCGTGCGTGTGTGTGAGTGTTGGTGTATGTTTTTTCCGGGATAGAAAATGCTATTCAAGTCTACTCTTGTCATGCTCTCTCAGTGGGGCTGGCTTGCCATGCCATTGATTACCCCGGGCACCATAACCATGAGTTTAGTATAAATAGATTGGGAATCCAACAGGAAACGCGGCACGTGCCATATGATAAAATGGAGTGGGGTTCGTGTTTTTATGTCATAAACAAAAAACGATTACCGACTGAAAATAATAACTAAAATCTTGAAGCTTCCAAATTTATTGACATAGTGGAAGCTTACATATTCCTTTAGGACATACAAAACCAAAGAAAATTAAAATTTGACCATGTAGAAAATATTAGTAACCGACTCATAATGTTAATCTATGGGTCCTCCTACCAACGTTCACAACATAAATAACATTATACCCACATTCGCGTAGCCAGGGGAAGGGGGCGGTCGCCCCCGCCCCCCCCCCCCCCAACAAAAAAGAGGGAGGGAGAAGAGAAAAAAGGAAAAGGACGTAGTTAGAAAAATCGGCTCCTTTTTCTAATAAATTAATGGAACGTCAGAGCTTCTGCGCTCCGCGCGGGAGGGAGGGGAAAACTGAATTCAGACAAGGATTAACAGTTGAAAACGTTACAACGAATCGTCTTCTTTCTCTAATAATTTAAAGAAACGTCACAGCTTCCGCGCTTCGTGCGGGAGGGAGGAACTGAATTTAGAAAAGGATTAAGATTCGAGAACGGTACAACGAATCGTCTTCTTTCTCTAATAATTTATTGAAACGTGAAAAACTTCCGCGCTACGCGCTGGACGGGGAGAGGAACTGAATTTTGACAAGGATCAAGAGTCGAGAACAGTAGAACGAGTCGTCTACTTTTTCGAGTAATTTATCTTTCTCTGATAATGCAATGAAAGGTCAAAGCTTCGGCGCTTCGCGCTGGAGGGGTGAACTGAGTCGAGAACGGTACAACGAATCGTCTTCTTTCTCTACTGTATCAGCAAACTGCCTCAATGTGGTCAAAAGGACCGCAACTGCAATCTCCTACAATGAACTATGCGCATGATGTTTCTTCCCCTCGCTACACTGGATGTTTTATATACCTTGGAGAAACAAATCACAAGCACCTAAACTGCCGTTACGGAGAAAAGATTAGGTGCTACCTCTGCAATGAAACTGGACGCAGACTTAAATTTTGCAAGGATACATAAACCAGCTAAAAAGCAGGCCAGAAAGACTGTGCTGATATTGATGCACTAAAGAAACATTCTCCTAAAATGAAAGTGAAAAACTTGAACACTCACAAAGCAAAGGGACTGAAAGTAGCTCATCTGAATGTGCTAAGCTTCTTTGATAAACTTGATGAAATTAATTATTTGTTGAAAACTATGAACTTTGATAGTTTATGTCTATCTGAGACCTGGTTAAATAATTATATTGCTAGTGAAATTGTTAAAATAAATAGGTATTCCCTCTATCGGCGAGATAAAAATGATGGTCGCCGAGGTGGTGGCGTTTGTATCTATGTAAAAAGTGATCTTTATGACAATTCCCTAGAATTGATCTGGCTTGAAAATTCAAGGGCTGAAACCAGAAAAGTTACTTGTCTATTGTATTTTATAGACCTCTTGATACAAATGCTGAGTATTTTGAGAAGATCACAGCATATTTTGAGAAGGCAAATGACACAAATATGGAATAACTTATACGCGATGATTTCAATGTCGATTACAAACTTAATGAAACTCTTCATGATAATCCTGTTCATTGCTTAGAGAATTTATTTCTATTAACCCAATTGGTCACCTAGCCCACGAGAGTTAGTACAAAATCAGCAACTTGTATCGATCACATTTTGAGCACAATACCTGAAAAACATATTTTAACTGACGTACTTAATATATCAATGAGTGATTACTATCTCGTATACTGTCATTGATTTAAAGAATACAAACGAAATTAATGAAGTGAGATGGTTTCGGGATTTAAAGCAATTCGATGAAGTCCGATTCCTTAGAGTTATTAAAACTAATAATATTTTTGAATTGTCTAATGAAAATTCACAGCCTCTGACTTTGGCATGGAAATCCTGGAAAGACACTTTCTTGAAAATAAGTGATGATTATGCACCTTTTAAAGACCCTGCTGGAAAGAACACACTCATTCACACTCATTCACAGTGTGAATCACATGTGTTTCACAGTGTGCTCCACAATGTTAACTTGGGGCGTTATCACATTGTGGTCGATTCGTTTCACACTGTGGTTCACAGTGTGGATAACCGGAAAAGGAAAGAACACACTCATTCACAGTGTGAATCACACTGTTGCTCACAGTGTGAACTGTGATTTGGGAAGCGAGTGAGGAATTTATGAAAATGGGCGGAAGAGGCTCTAAATGGAAAGAGAGCTTTTATTTTTAAGAATAGTGAATCCTCTCGCTCGGTCCCTACTCTCCCTTGCACAACATCTAAAATTACATAACTTCTAGAAGAGCTATAAAAAGTGTAGACAGGGTGTGACAAGACCTTCAGATCGAGAGGCATTTTTTTTGTTTTGCAGAGTAAGCTATTTAAGGGGAAAAAGGAGGCCTCTCCCTGGAAAATGCTGAGAGGCCAATTGTCAGATATAAAAGCTGACCTTACCCATTAAGAGAAGAGGCAAATTAATTTGGTTAGACTTTGATTCCTTTGGGTGTGTGTTCAAAACTGTTCCTATAAATACAGAGTTCCAAAGTACAAGACTTGAACCGTTGCCGTCTTCATGGTCTTGGGGCACGGTACGGTTTCATGTTTACTTTGGGTAATAACCATGCCCCTCAAATAATGAAACCCTGCTTCGTTCCCAACCATGGACAACAATCCTTACTTCATATCTATTGTTCACCACCAGCAAAACAATAGGTATCAAATACAGATATGCGCCACTGTTCCCAACAATGACTACGGGGACCTCAATTGTTCGTTCTATTTTAGACGACATAAACAAGTCATGTATGTATTTCAAGAAAACTGGGGATTTCCACATGCGTAGGCGATGTAGTCTAACTCACAGACTCTTTGGCCCGAATTCACAAAGGAGGTTTGTCGACAAACCTTGGTTTTCGTACGTCATATGACGCGTTTTACTCGTTTTTTACAAACCTGGTTTGTAAAGAACAAAAGGAGGTTTGGCGAAACAAAAGGAGGTTTGAGCTCAAACCTTGGTCTGAGCTCAAACCTTGCTTTGTGAATTCGGGCCCTTATGTGCGATCATTGGATTAAAAGAATTGGTTTTAAAGAACAGAATGAGTTTTGGGAAATGTGTAAAATAATTTGCGAGCTTTTTTATTCTCTTTAAGTTAGAGAATGAGCAATTTACTTCTTATTTTTCCAATTATTTACATTACTGTTTCAAACCAGTGTTTTCATCAGTACAGTAAGTAAAAACTGGCCGAATATCCTCATATTCATCTATTGAGGTGACCAAATATATGATAGTGTGTATTCATATATATTTCTCTACGAGGTACTCGCAAATATTATTGCATGAGCTATCTAATATGTAATAACAGAATGATTTTTTTTGTTCCATATTAAAAATATTAGTGTTTTGGGGCTCGCTCACGCTCACGACGAGTGTTATAGTGATGCAAAGTGAATCATCAGTGACGAATTTGGGATCGGGGGAGACGCGAAGTCTTGTATTCCTTAAAAGGGTGCCGTGACCAAAAAACAAGATTTAAACAAAAAGATGTAGTAGACGGGTGCCCTCCTCCTCCCCCCCCCCCCCCCCCCCCCCGCTCCATGACTAACCCATGCTACGCCAATGGGAAGCGGAATAGCGCTTAACGTGCAAATGGCTACATGGAGCTTTATTTTTGCCCAAACGATTGTTCAAGTTCATACAATAAACGACTAATAGAGCATGCAAAGCAAATGTGATATGATCAACAGAGAGGCCCTTGGAGATTGAAATACCATTCAAATAACTGTAGGCTGCGTAACTATGTAAACATGAATAATGCATTTATGTCCGGATAGAACTGTGATCAGTATTCCTAGACTAAGTGAATGGCATTATAAGCTTGTAATGAATATGGAACATGGAGGAGGAAGTAAACATGTGTCAACACAATTAATATGTTTATGATTGTAACAAAAATTCGCTGTATCTGGTGTATCCGTTATAAATGGCGAATATACAGTCCCTTTCAGCTTGGCAACAATTAAGCTGGTACCAGTCAAAATATTGAATTCATCCATATTTGCCACTCTCCATCGATCAGGATGTTTTTTTTAAAGTAGTATTGCATGGTATTGTTAATATCATTATCGTAATTATTATTATTATAATAGTCATCATCAGGATGAACATCTTCGTAATCTATATGTTTCTTATTGCTTCATAACTTTTTTTAATTAATATAATCAGTGATTATATTAATGATAACAAGCCAAAACATTGTTGTTCGCTGTTATTATACGTACATCTCGCGCCCATGCCTAGAATGTATAGAGAATTTACCAGTCACATCTATACTACATGTACTACTACATGTACTACTGATCAGTCTACTATCTGTCTAATTTGCTTTACTTCTATTTTTGCATGAAATATGAATAAAAGCAACCAATCAATTAATCTACGTGGGAACAGATGGGGCTTTGGGGAAAACCAGCCTCTATAATCATATATTACGCTCGTCTGCCGTACATCCGCTACACATGTCCCAATGTGGGTATTCCCACAGTTGTGTGTATAGAAAATAGTGTGCGTTTGGTTCTTGTATGCTGAAATGCTGCATTATGTGTGTATGAAATTTTCCGAATCATAATTACACGTACATTGTCTGCTGGAGTAATAATGGTTTCCTTAGTTTGATATTTATACATGTAGTTCAATTTATCATGTGACACTGCTGTATAGAATCGTATGCATAAATCACAAGGGCGGCGCTCCGGGGGGGGGGGGGGGGAGGCACTCTATATATCCTCATATTGATGTATCTAGGTGACCACGAATATATGATATTGTTGTGTATAATGTGTACAATATAATATGACAAACGACGAGTATATAGTGATGCAAATCTTCTGTGACGTATTTGGAACTGGCCTGACGAAAAGCTTTTTTTATTTCTTAAAAGGGTGCTGTGGCAAAAGGTTGAAAAACATTCAGTTGATCGATAGTAGACTAAAGATTAATCCCTCCTAGACCGCCCCCCCCCCCCCAAGACTTAGCCCATTGTACGCCACTGGGGAGCGCGGGAAAACACTTATTGTGCACAGGGGTCATGGATCGGCTTCCTTATTCACAAACGAACGTTCAACTTCAAGTCCATACAATAACCGACTGATGGAGCATGCAAGAGAAACGTGATGAGATCAACAACATGCACAATTTATTAATGCACTTGAAGCAGACTGAAACTAATCATGTGACAGATGCTGGCTGTGTAACTATATTTGAATGATGCATACATTATGTATCCGGAAAGAACTGGATGGAACTTGAAGTGAACAAACATGTCTATAAAAACGTAGCACTCGTGACTTGTACGCTATACAGTGCAGTAGAGTATACAGCGTGAGTTTTTATAGTTTAGTAGTAGTAGCTCTATACAGAGCGATTTTGTTTTCTGATTTCTTTACACATAATATAACAATAACATACAATAATAAACGTAATGATATAACAGAAATGAGCATTGAAATATCTTTGACATTGTTTTTAGTCATTGTAATGCAAAATGATTTAATTACAAGAAATGAAAAAAACGAATCTACTTGAAAAAACGAACCTACCTAGTTTAAATTCAAAGTCAATTAAGATCTCTCTTGTACATATTTCACCTGATTATATTAACGATAAAAAGGCACGTAGTAATAAAAAACAATGATGATGAAGATGCTCATGCTGATGATGACAATTCTACTAATGATTTTAATAATTGTAGCAATAATACCAATGTTGATAATGAAAATTATAATAATAATTATAATTATCATGTACTATGATAAGATAAGAGCAATGTTTCACGGCAAAATCCATCCTTTTGAGTTCAAGTGAAGTGCAGAATAGATTTTGTATTTTTTCTTTTTTTCTGATAAAGGATTGAACTTAGGGTATGATTCTTTATTTCCAATTTCCTTCAAATAAAGAGCACACTAGAAACTTGCAAAGTTTGATTCTCTAATTCTCATTCTGGTATGTATTTGGCAGACTTGATCAAAGTATGATTTTCCATTCTTAGAATATCGCCCTCTAAGTTGAAACTGATTATTCAGCTTGCTACTGCTTAGTAACTATCGTAGTTGTTATTATTAGTCGTCCGTGTTTATTTTTATAAATCAGTATAAAGACAATCACAGATTATTATTATTATTATTATTATTATACGGTAGGATCACAATACAGAGGAAAATATAATACTTTTTGCATCGACTGTATGTGTGTATTCCATTGCCCATAATTTATGAAAGATACAAATTTGGCAAAACGCACAATGCTAATGATTATTGAAACATTAGGTCCTGCATGGACGTTGCATTAGGCCTAAAATAAAAATTTGTTACATTGCCTTTGGGTGCCAAAACATGGGTCGGTCGGTCGGATAAAATTTTATTTTTTTAAACTTTTTTCCCGCCCTCTTTTAGCTGATATATATCAGTTTTTAATGCTTTAATACATGTGCTTCAGTGTCATCATTCTATTGAAATCTTTTTCACCTCATAATTATCCATGGTTTGCACAAATGAGAATTTTGGAATAATTTGATATTATGCATTTATATCCCATATAAACAAACAAAATACATATATTTTTATATTTTTATTTATTAATAACAAAAATCTATAAAACGTTTTTTTTTTTTTTTTTTACTTTTTTAAAATGCCGACCGTAGATTTTCAGACTTTTCGGTCGGTCGCAAAGGGCAATGCAACAAGTTTTTATTTTAGGCCTTATGAAGGGTATGGGACCAATTAACATGATGAATATTCAGATTTACATGTACTGACATGATAAAAGGGAAAATATTGTTTAAGTTCTTGATAGTTCAGAAGTGTAGAAATGTGACTAGGGGTTGTTTTCAACAGATGGAAAACGTAATGCACATGTGATTTGTAATGTAGAGCAGGCACTCCATGAAAAAAAGTTGGAAGTATTCTTTAAAAAGGGGAAACAAGACTATTTATGTAGCACCTCCATCGCTGTAGAAGTGATTATTTTAAAATGTATGAAGTAAGACCTTTTCATGTTTTGAAGATCTGTGGAAATTTCGAGTCATTCGGAACATGTGCTAACCGTGAACTTGTTTATTCCTTGGAACCCTCCCCCCCCACACACACACACACACACACGCGCGCGCGCACACACACACACACGCATAAACACACACAGAAGAAGAAAAATGTTTAATAATAATAATAATAAAATAAATAAAATAAAATAAAATAAATTCATTAATTCATTAATTAATCAAATGTAACAGATCTCCCTCTCCAGAATCAAATATCAAAGTGAGCTGTCTGTGCATTCTGACTAGCACACCCAAATTAAAATATGTCTTACAAAGAGTCTGCAATTCTATACACCTGAATTTATATTTCTACCCATCAATTGAAGTGTAGTTCTACATAAGCACCTAACTTACATAACTTTACATAACTCATAAAAGAACTATCTAAATTGAATAAAATCTTCACATATATAAACTGTGACATTTTTGTTTTTTAACTGATATATCATGGCATACTATTGGTGTCAATTCAAAATAATGAAGACTTATGTTTTCATATGAACAAAAACAAAATACACTTCCAAAGTAATTTTACCTCACATATATATATTTATGTTTGACCTACCTTGACCTAAGCCTTCCGCACCATCTGGGAGATGTGTGATGGCTTCTGCTTCATGACCTCAAGCCAGATTTTCCTATCTTGTGACGTTCTGGTCGCTTCTGTGAGGGATCCCAGACATCTAGTAGCACAATCAGCCTTTACACAATCAAGCCATTTCTTGGCTGGTCTAACCCGGGGTCTATCACCATGAATATTAGAAGTTAGGGGGGGGGGTATCTTTGGGTATCGTGATGGTCTCATCCTGTTGACGTGGTCAAAGAATCACAGTCGTTTTTTGGCTATCTTGTCCAGAATGGTTTCATCCAGTCCTAGAGTCTTCCGAATTGTTGTGTTTCTTATTTTATCTAGTCTGGTTACACCCAAGATTTTTCAGAGGCAGATCATTTCGAAGGTAAGGAGCCTGTTCTCATCTTCTTTTTTCAGTGTCCATGTTTCTGATCCATATAAGGATGAGTACCTTATATAGTTCAAGTTTTGTGACATCTCTAATGTCTTTGGCTGTCTGTGAAGACTTTGAACAGCACCCAGGGCTTTTCCAATCCTATTCTTTATGTCCTCTGTACATTTTCCTGATTGAGTGATGGTACTTCCCAGGTAAACACACTTTTTCACCTGTAGTAGTTTGGTTCCACCTATTCTGATGTTAATGTATTGCTGCTGTTTGCTGATGACCTGGACCTCTGTCTTGGCAATATTGATTTTGAGGCCAAAGTTTGAGCTCCACTGGTGTACACGATCTACCAGGGACTGGAGATCTATCTCGTTGCATGCAAGAAAGTATTTCTTTTGCCCTGTTCATATCGACATCCCCTTTGGCGTCTATGATGTTCCCAATAAATAATATTCCACTTTGTTTCCACCATAAACATAATTTGTTGTCTTTAATGCATGCGTTTCCCCATAACAGCTGCATTCTGATACTAGTAACCTCATTATTTGATTTATTTACACGTTGACATTTTTTCCGTGCCGAAATACATTGTTGATAAAATAAAGTTATATCTCCTAGAAAATTTATTTCTCCGACTTTTAAGAAACTTATCTTGAGCACTAAAAAGTTGGGACTAAGATGGTTCAAATAATAGTGTTAACGAATCTTCCATCTGAAAGTACGATCTTTATTTTCCTTATAAAGCCAAGTTTTATTTTCAAAGCAAATATTTCCAAAACAAAATCTGGCATATACAAACCTCCTTCAGTAGTTGACCCGATTGAGGGTTTTCTCTTTACTCTATCTAAACCATGTTATACATAATTGTAAATGAGTTTTTCAATTTCTTTATTTATAAAATCAATATTTGAAAAAAACTGACATAATATGAGAATACAAGAGAATTCAATACAGTTATTTTACCAAAGTATGTAAAACTTCTACATTTCCACTTTTTAATTTGGTTTTCAATTTGTTCTACCTTTTCCTTCCAGGTTTTCTCATTAGTTGTTTTCGTGTTCTTACTAAAAATAAACCCAGAGGTATCTTACAAACTGATTCTACCATGTGATTTCTTTATTTTGCTCTACATTCAATTCACCAAAATGAATACCTTTTGATTTTAAATGATATTTAAACTAGGTCCTGCTACACAACCAAAAGTTTTAAGTTATGCATGGCATTTTTTAAAAGACATTTCGTTTGCAACAAATTTTGTTGTGACACCTGCAACCTCTTGGCTAATTTTCTCTCGAGTAGCAGGCATAACTCATGATCCTGTTAATTGAACACCTTGAATAGCTTCATCTGATCTAATATCAATCGTTAATATTTCGTTGACAACTAAAAACAATAAAGCGGACACTGGGCAACCTTGCCGAAGACCTCTTTGCAGATAACAAAAATTATGATTGCCGATTTGTATTAACAGTACATTTTTGAACATTTGTGTAAAGAGTTTTTATATATCCAATAAATATACTACCGAAACTAAATTTTTCTAATCTAGGCCTATATAGAAACTCCCAACTTATTTCATCGAAATCCCTTTCTAGATCCAAAAAGATAACAGCTTCATAATTATTTTTATCTTCAAAATAACATATTACATCATCGATCGAACCAATATTGTTCCCAACAAAACGTCCTTTAAGATATTGATTGTGCTCTGAATCAGTACAGACATTTAACAGTTTTTTCAACCTTCCTGCTAAAACAGTTGCTAGTATTTATATTCAATAGTTAAGAGACTTTTCGGCCTCCAATTTTAAAAGTTTTCTTTGACGCGTTTCTTATGTAGAAATTTGATGACAGCTCTAGTTTTTTTAAATTTGAAAGTTTCCTACTAACAATGATGTTTTAAAAAACTTTAACAGAATATAAAAAAGACACGTTTTTGGAAGGAAAAGGGGTGCTTATCATATTTTAATAAGGGCATTTATCGAAGATGTAAAGGGACATTTATGAGAAAGTGAAGAGGATCTTAGGAAAAAAAATGGGGTTACACTTATCAAAAGAAAAAGGGGCACTTAAAAGGGGGCACTTTGTGGGTGTCTGAAAAAATGGAGATCACAGTGCCTCCTACGCGCCGCCTACGCCCTTAACCCAAACTTTACATCTTAGTTAAAGAAATACGATTTCATAATATCTTTTAATGACTTTCCTTTGACTCTTTCAAAATGAAATGAAATTGAAATTGAAATGGCTTATTTTTGCGAAACCCTTCGCAAAGTGAATTACAAATATATATATATATATACAATTATGACTCTCATGACATATTGGTGCACATATAATAGTAGAAGAACGTAATAATGTTATCATAGGTAATTAACTACACATTCGGTAATCGAGTTGTGTAAAATATGAAGTCCCATAAAATTGAGTCGAGACAAGTAGGTGAAGGCATTAAAGGAACTGGGTTATCTTGCTTATTATACACTCTAAGAAAAAATGGTGCAAGTATGCACCTTTAGGGGTGCAAACCAATGCAACACTAGCAGCACCTTTATGGGTTCAATCCTGCACCCTTTAAGAGGGTGCCAGATTGCACCTTTTAGGAGACATGTTATTACCCTTAATGGTTCAGTCCTGCTCCATTAGGGGTGCAAACCGATGCAATAGCAGCACCTTTAGTGGTTCAATCCTGCACCCATACTCGAGGAAAACTGGTGAAATTTTCTCGTACACGAATACATATTGAACATGCATGTTGTTTCTTGGTTAGTAATCATAATAATCAATATATATATTGCTAAAACGTGAAATTATTGTAACATGATCAGACAAAATAATATATTGGTTAATAATTGCCGAAGGAAAATACAAATCACAAAATTGATTTGCATTGTCATAATTTGCTTAACAATTCATGATAAATGTATTTTTGATGAACACGTGTAAAGTAATCATGAACATGCATGCAATATGCAAACTTTTATTTCGCACCCTGTTTTGGTCGATAGGGTTCATTTTTGTGGGAAGGGTGCAAAATCTTATATTGCACCCTTTTTTTAACCTCTTTTCTTTCAATAGGGTTCACTTTTATGTAAAGGGTGTACACTCTTATTTTGCACCCTTTTTTGCACCCTTTATTCTTAGAGTGTATATCGAATCGTAGATCGCGTTTGAAGGAAGACATATATATCATTTTGTACCTATGCGATCAACAAATAAATAAATAATGCAAACAAACAAAATCAATTGCCATGATTTGTTCACAGATCGTAAATCTGATGGCGTTAAAATAATTCATTTTCCATGTGGCCCTGACAATGCTCCCGAAGAATCAGCAATACCTAACAGAATTGTTGTTAATGTTTCCGGATCCTGATTAATTTTTGGTTGAAATGATTTTGCTCGCATTTTCAGTGATTTTGATAAAGAACATGTATGAAATGTACGAGTATGAAAGTAATTGACTTTTGCCTCAACACAATCGCCGAAAAATAACCATGATAATTCAAAAAGCAAACATTAACTTGAAGGTAAATTTGTTGTTGATTTATTTATTTGTTTCTGCACGGTTCATCAAACTACAGGGTATTATAAACATGGGAATAAACAAGTAATATAGTAGCCAGACTTTAAAAAGGGCAATTACACTTAACAAAAAACATTTTCAGTTTACTACGGAGAAACACGCGGAGGTTTGGCAATATAGGTCAAAGACTTGAGACGTTGCCACATCTATACCATTCATTAAACATACATTTATATTCTTCAAGTGATACAAAGCAAACGTACTTCTTAGACCTATACATTATCAATACTCATTATTATTACTAATTACTAATGACGTAGGTAAGCAAAAACAAATAAATTCAGTAGCTAACCTTAAATTGTGTGACGATTAACATATATAAAACCTTTTTAAGGAGAATAGAAGTATACGAATAGAGTAGCCCTTATCTAGCTAAAATACATACTAAGCTTGACATATAGTTATCAATCTCGTATTATTGACATACCCTGTAGGCATGCCGAGGTCATCGTAAAAGGTCAATCTCATTGAAGTAAGCTTTGGACAAGAACTATATATACATGCACCGTGCATTCATTTGTATGGAAAGGTGGTTATTACTCAGTCACTCAGTGTATAGATTGGTGCTGCTGAATTAGATTTCTGTTTTCCCTCCGATACAATACACAATGATGTTTCTAGAATCCATCAAATATCTGTTCTTTTACACACCGAGGGCGTGCGTTGGGTCATATAAATCGACAAAGAGGCATTTGTTAACATCGTTAAGGTAGGAAGTATTTCTCTCAGAATTTTCAAAAATCCCAAAAATGAACAACCATATTTGCCGCTTTTCAAATACCAAGTAATTCAGTGAAAGCCAATAAAGGGTGACATGAGTATACATATAGGTATATGCATTTAAATCCCATCACTCGCTACTAGATCTGTAGGCTATTTATAGCTTCAAATCCCGTACAGTGCAGTCTTGTTGGAAGGCAATTCCAAGAGCTTGGGTATTTTGCCAATGTGTTTCTTTTTTTCTTCATAGATATGTCATGTAGAGTGGCCGGGTTTTTCAAAGGGAGTGTTAACACTTATAACAATATATCTTTACCATGTTCATGTTATTGGCTGTATTTCATATATTGTAGTGCGTATGTTTAATGTATATTAATTTGTAGCCGCCTTGAGCATCTTTAAGGAGATGGATATATTATTATTATTATTAATAACTTTATTATTATTATTATTATTGATGTTACTACTACTACTACGACTACTGCTATTATTATTTCCATTATTACTACTATGATTATCATTATTATTAATATAATCATCGTCATTATCATTACTATTATTTTTTATTTGTTTGAACACCACTTTATTGTTCAAAATTGCACAACGAAGATGAAGATAAAATTAATTTCATTATTATTTTCAAAATTCGCTATTTTGCCTGTTATGTTGTGTGAGCTGTTAAATTATGAGGGCAACCATTTATTCTATCATAGCTATTCCCATAAGCATGCCATGTCGTGTTCAACGGGGGCTCTAGATCTACCAGAGTGTAACAGAGCTCACAAAAGATTTGGTAAACATGCCCTGCAGGTATTTCAATGGACTTAAGTCCACTAGCATGAGGTACTTTTTTCAGTCAATACAACAGGTCACAAAAAGTTCATGACGTCTATCATACATTGCTGGGTTTTCCAGGTCAAATTCATCAAAACATTACAGGCAGTATGTATGTGCGTATAACTATATATGTAACTACATGTATATGAAGTTGAAATATAGGAGGTCGGGTAATTTAGGATTTTCTTCACTATTTTTGGTTTCTGATATGTAAGGAAATGCTTTCCTTTCAATAAACGTAATTATTACAGAAGTAATCAAGATTAGGGACATCTTTCTTTGATCCTTTTCGCAGAATCCGCAAAATTTACACGAGAAGCTGCACTATGCAACAACGTCACGAAACCAAGGAGCACACTAAATTTCACAAGTTCCTGAAGGATGTCCTCCGAAACATCCCAAACAAATATCCGAGATCATATCATTTAAAGGAGTTCGGTTGGAATGATTTTAACAAAATTGGTAAGGAACTTAAGTTTGTTTTCTTCAGACAACAAATGCAAAGGCTTATTTTGTTTTATTGTAGCCTTTCATCCTTGACAGTGGTGGCGATTCCGGAGGTGTACGGGGGGACACGTCCCCCCTTAATTTCTTTAAAGGGAGGATCGTCGTCCCCCCCCCCCCGGAAAATTTGAAAAAGCGCCAAAAGAATTTATAGCAAATAGCCTACTGACTTAAGACTGCAACACACTTTGAGGCTCCGGAGGGCCCAAGAGTGCAGCATTTAGAATAATTAAATTGCAAAAATCTTCTCGCTTGGTCGCTACGCTCACTCACATAATAATTCCAAAATGTACAAAAACATTTTAATAAATTTCATTTCATTGTTGGAGAAAAAGAAATTATCTAAACATCATAATGTATTAGGAATTTCTTATCTAATGTAACGTCTGGTTTAAGACTTTTGGGGGAATGAATAACATAGTATATATAAGTCCAAGTCATAGGTAAACTTTAAATTTAAGTATTTGTTTATTCAACAATTATGAAATATCATAATTATAACCATGAGCTGCACTTCTCTCGAGAGACCAATGGTGAAAACAACCAGTGGCGTGAACGGCGTTCTATGGTTCAAGTCAAACTTAAATCGCTCTTGGTCTTTGTGAAACACCCTTGAAGCTTTTGCACATTCGCAGAGTATAACAATGAAGGGAAATGTCATATGGCTTAATAATAATAATAATAATAATAATTGATTCTTATTGAGCGCTACTACAGAGAAATTGATCAGAGCGCTATACAACAGAAAAGAAACATACAAATCATAACAATTAAACAAGGAACAGTAATTAAGATATTATGAACGAAAAGAAAATTTAGCTACTCAAAATGTACATTATGGATTCAAGATGGAAAGAGTTGGGTTTTAAGTTTCCTTTTGAAAGTGTCTTCTGTACTACATAGGCGGAGGTGTTGTGGTAGAGTGTTCCAGGTGGATGGTCCAGCATAAGAGAATGAGCGTTCGGCTGCCTTGGTGTTGGTGCGTGGGATCAGTAATAGTGTCTGATCGTTCCGTGAACGCAGATGGTATCTGGAAACTGGAGGAGTAGTAAGCATGCTAGACAGATAGTGTGGAGCAGAATGCATTAAGCACTTGTACACTAAAAGTGCTAGTTTGAATTCAATTCGCTGTTTGATGGGAAGCCAGTGTAGTTGCTTCAACAGAGGAGCACTTGGCTCTCTTTTCTTTGCACCAAGCACCAGACAAGCCGCTCGATTTTGGATTTTTTGCAGTCTTTTTAAATCCCCGGCATTCACATTTGCCAGAAGGGAATTACCGTATTAATCAAGCCTGCTCAAAACTAGAGAACGTACTGCATGACTACAAGCTTCACCTGTAAGGTACTTTCTCACATGACATATGTTTCTCATATGGAAATTGGCCACCTGGCACACTCTACGAACATGTTCCGACATTGACAAAGTCTGGTCAAAATAAACACCAAGATTTTTAACAGTTGTTGATGGATCAACAGTGGCGTTTCCAATCTGCAGGCTCAGATCACCTGAAGGGCGGAGTCTGCTGGATGACAGAAGGATGATTTCCGATTTCTCTTCATTAAGTTTCAGCATATTGCTTGTCATCCATCGACTTAACTCGCCAATACATGTTTCCAACTTATTGCAGGCTTCATCGAGACTAGCTTGATTGCGTGGATCAAAACTACAATAAATCTGAGTATCATCTGCGTAAAGATGATACTGGAGATCATGGCGTTTGATGATATCTCCAACAGGTCGGATGTACATCGTGAAAAGCTGAGGCCCAAGTACTGAGCCTTGCGGAACACCGTATCTAGTGTAATGAGTTTCAGAATATTTCCCCTTCACAGAGACACGTGAGGAACGTCCAGTGAGATACGATGTAAACCATTGAAGGGCTGTATCCTTTATGCCATACTCAGTCTGAAGTCTTGACAGCAGAATAGAATGATCTATGGTGTCGAAGGCAGCGCTCAGATCTAGTAGCACAAGTAGTACTCCTCTCTTCTGGTCAATCTGTTGAAGAATATCCTGCTTTACACGAAGCAGAGCAGTTTCCGTGCTGTGGGAAGGCTTGTATGCTGACTGGAATTGCTCACGAAGATCATGATCACCAAGATACGACGAAAGTCTGGTAGAAACTGCAAGCTCAATTACTTTGGACATGAAGGCGATATTCGATACCGGACGATAGTTCTTCATGACCTCGTGGTCAAGCGATGACTTCTTCAGCAGAGGGAAGATGATAGCCTCCTTCAACTTATCTGGAAATACACCGGAAGTGATGGACGAATTCACAATCTGGCTCATGATAGGTACAAATATTTTGACGCAGTCTTTCAGAAGCCATGTAGGCAGTGGGTCGAGATTACAGGATTTTGTAGCAGCTCGTCGGACAATCTTCTTGATCTCGCTATCGCTCACAGGGTCAAACACAGTTAGTGATGGCCCACCCTCCAGAGGAGGAGCGGTGACCAGGGGCAGAACACTTACTGGTGTTGTGGAATCGAGAGATTGTCTAACTTTGGAGATCTTATCGTCAAAGTAGTCCGCAAAGTCATTACTCAACTGAAGATCATCATCGGCGTGGTGTGGCGATTGCCGATTTTTCCTTCCAAGTAGAGAGTTGAGGGTAGTATATAGACTTTTAGGATTCGATGTCAGAAATGCGTCGGTGTAAAAACTTTTCTTTGCAGTCTGGATAACCTGAGTGACATAGTTCTTCTGCTTGATGAAAAGTTCACGATCACATGCTGCTTGTGTCTTTCGCCATTTTCGCTCAAGATTCCGTCTCAGCTGTCTAGCTTCGTGTACCTTGGCGTCGTACAATGGTACACAGGGTCTTTGTTTCCTCGTGCGAGTTGACACTGGACAGTGATTGTCTAGGACGCAACTGATAGCATCGTTATATGAGTCTATTGCAGAACTAGCATCATCTGGGGGCAGGTCGCCGAAAGCTCTCAGAAGATCTTGGCCAAATAACTTCCGGTCAAGTTCGCGATAGTTCCGAGATGTAATTGTCACCCTTTTCTCGGCATCTGGGTTCACAATCGTCAGCGTACAGTAAACATTGTAGTGATCTGATAGTCCTTTATCAACAACTAAGCACTTGGATACAAGATCACTATCAATGTGAGACATTACCAAGTCAAGTGTATGACCCATATTATGGGTAGGTCCCGTCACATACTGCTGGAGTCCTGCTGCTGACATGGAACTCAGAAACTGATGACCCTCTCTATTCTGTGCGACGTCGACGTGGATATTGAAGTCTCCTACAACCAGAAGTTGTCCATTCAGCATGGCACAACTACTGAGGAAGTCGTCGATTTCATCTAAAAATCTATTCACCGTATGCCCATTGGCTGCCGAGGGTGGTGGCCGGTAGACTGCGACGATGTTCAGATTGTTTGGATTGTCCTTGATACATACATACTCAAATGAAGTTGGTCGCTGGTCTATCTCCTTGAGCTTGAGATTTAACTTTGACTTGAACAGAATGCCAATACCACCATGACGACCACCTTCTCTAGGAATATTAAGGAAGGAGTAGCCAGGAGGAGATAACTCGCTGATGACTGCCGTGTCATCCTTTGCGAGCCAGGTTTCTGTAATTACAAGTATGTCAATGTCACCTTCAACCACGAAGTCATGAATTTCCAGAGTCTTGTTCCGCACCGAGTGGGCGTTCCATAGACATAAGGACATGTCCAATTCTCGAGTAATTGCTGCCTTAGCGATGTACCTGAGATTACTTCTGTTCACCCCATGTTGACCACAGTGCTGGGTTCTCTGAGAGGAAGAAAGTGTCTTAATTTTTTCTCTGCTTACGCCTTCCAGCACGTTTCCTTCTGTGTGTTGGTGGACATGAAGATATACCAAGATCCCTAATAGTTTTCCATAGGCCCTCTGGTAATCGAACCTTATCATGTCTACGGAGATCAAGAATTTGGTCTTCATTGTATGCTCTACCTAATCTTTCCATAGCTGAAAAGGATGGGCAAGCACCTATACAAATAACAAAGAATGACTTTGCATTGTCAAGTCCATGGTCAAAAGAGTCAAATCCACCTACAGCAGAATGAAGAAGCAGTAGACCATGAATCAGTATAGGTAAAATGGTGAGGCCTATAGCCCAATGTACAAGAGTAGCCATTTGAGATACATATATACAAAATAACAAATATACATGAAATGCAAACAGAATTCAAAATAAAAAATTGCTCAGGTTATTCTAAAGGCTATAATACAACACCTCATACATAAAATAATGAAGACAACTTCCAAAAAGATACAGTATTCTACCCAAACTCGAGAGCTCACAAATTAGTGTGGCAGTCTGCTAGGCGCTCTTAATCTATATCCATATTACTCTATTCCTTTTTCAACTACCCTTTTTCAGAATGTCACTTGGTATCATTGGTTGTTTTTGTGTAACATGTAAAACGAAAAAAGGAAAAGAGTAGTGAACAAAATTGATAATTATGATAATAATGTAAACGTTACTTATAAAGCGCTTACCATCGAAGTCTCTAAAATTAGTGATTGATCTCCATTTTAAATAAAAACCGATCTCTTCCAGCGCAAGATATTTTGCCTCTGTATTTAACAAACAATGCCAAAAACAAAATCACACATCTGATAAAGGCATCTGCAACTATGCTATTATGTCCAATTTTGCGCGAGTAAACTATATGAACACCTTTATTCTATATTTTTATATGGTTATAGGTTATAATATATTCAACTTGTTATTATTTTTCTTCTTTGCCTTCTCTTTTTTTATATAGGAAGCATTCATCCTCACTGCCACGTTGGCAACATTCAACTTGCGACTTATCAGCATTCGCCATCGCTTGGTGAGAGCAACGACTTTTCTTTCTTTGGTCGCTATCTCACTCTGAACTTCCTTCCTGCATACCACGTTACGAACTTCGTTTTCCGTCCAGTCAGGTACGATTCGTACATAGCCTTTCTGGGAAGAACATCTATGTACGTCGGCATTGATCTCCGAGACGCAAAGTCCGACGCTCTCTATCTGTCCAGCCTCATGCAGTGCATGGCGATGGATGTCAACAAAGGAACGCCCTTCCCTATTGGTTCCGAGATCATCAAGAAGTATGTCGACAAGACAACCCTGAAGACACCACCGCAGAGACATCAGTTATTACCCTTGCAGCCTGACAATGGCGATGTCTTCAGGTGGAAGACTACAGTGCAGTGGAGCGATGTTGATTACAATAGACACGTTAACCATACACCGTATCTGCGATTCATGTATGATGCAGGGAGTTCTGCAGCTGTGGCCGGGTTCCTCGGGTCGTTTCATCATGAGCTAATGCACTACAAACTGAAGACTTTCACTGTGGAATATATGCAGGAGATACGTCAGGGAAAAGAAGTTGAAGTTGTGTGCTTGGAGATGGATGATAACCCAGGTATAATTCATTTCGAAGTCCAGGTTGAAGACCGCACTTTCAGTAGAAGCCATCTGATTTTCGATGCACAGCCAATTGCAAACTTTAGGACCAAGCATAGTAGGCGAAGACAAATAGCTGACTGTGCTGCGGAGCATCCCGTTACTTTACCAACGCGTATCTCACCAGTGTTCTACGGGTTCTTGCATGTATCTTAAACGTGTACCTATCCTATACTACCCGTTTTTCCTGGTTCAAACCTTTTTATTCGATTTTCTAACCAGCCCATTCTACTGAGAAAAAACAATTTGTTATCCCCATTCAGAACATGCCTTAATGGTATCTCACGATGTACGAAAAGCTATCATATTAGGACAAAACAGCATGCACTAAACCGTTATTTACATTATAATACATATCGTCTCGATTACAGTGTTCTACCATCTCAAGCCTTCAACAGTGCAGTTTGCACCTTATAAAGTGCATGTAACATTCCGATACGCTAAAAAGAAACCCTTTCCTATATACACAAAGATACAACCAGATCCCTTGTGTAATAATGGTTTCCTATTAGTTCTTAACCGTCACACTGTGAAGCTCATGGCGCGTAGACATTATTACACTGGTTATAGCTGCGCCGCAACAATAACTATAGCACTCAAGCATACCCATATACATCTGGATAAAGAGTGGCAAATGTAGGTTATTGTCATGCCAAAATCACACGACGCCTAGTAAACAAATTGTCATCTTTAATCTGTGACCGTTCCATAAGTTTTCTCCTAAACCACTTTTGGAACATGCCAAAATGGCAAGAAATTATAATTCACAGACTTTGACAAGGACTTACCTGACAATCTTAAACCTACCCAACACAAGCTTTGTATGGTGGTGTGACCAAAGTTCGCGCGTGACCTAAGTTCGCTATCTCAAAAAATCGGTAATATTTCGAAAATCTGATATCACCAATGGAAAGAGGAACGTAAAATTACCCAGAAACGAAATTTTCTGTATAGAATTGGGTGTGAAATTGTGAAAATATTGACAAAAGATCGGCAAATTTTGCAGTCTTTTGCGTCCGTTCAGAAAAATTATCAATTTACCGATAAGGGTCTGGAAATCATCATTTTGAGACCAGATATCTTCAAAATTGTAAGTAATAAGTGATACCGAATGATTTTATGATATCTTGCCTTGCAAATTATGATATTACCTTATTTTTGATGGACCGCATTTTTCTATAAATCAGCTGTAAACCCCCGTGCGTGAAGTTAGGTCTCGTTGTTTTTTAGACTTTTTGGATGCAGCGCGCACGCACGATCGGACATCGAATTTTTAGATCGCGATATCTCCGAAATCCTTCGACGATACATTTTTCTAGTTGAACCAATTTGTAGTAAACAACTTTCCCTTCAATTTGGTAATAATTAAAATAAATGAATTTGTGTAGAATATGAGAAATCATAGATCGAATATCACATTTTGTAATATGTTCTAAAATGTCCGCGAACTTTGGTCACCCCTTCATACGGTAAAGACCAGTGGCGGAGCTACGGGGGACACAGGGGGCACTTTTTTCCCCTCCCACCAATCGAATGTCCGAAAATAGTTCGAAGAGAGGGGAGGGATGAAGGAAAGGGAATAAGAACGTGAAATAATATGAGGAGATAGATTGCTAGAAAACACTCATCAAAGATTAAAATATGTTAATCAGACATACAACAATATACAATAATAACAGATCAAAAATAAGTCAGCTTGAACAGGATAACCCACGAAAGCTCGAGACCTTATTTCCAGTGGGGTCCCTTACAGACATGTATAAAATTAATAAGTTAAAATAGTAATATTTACAGACAGATATGAAAATTAAAAGGAACTACTTATAAAGATAATAATAATATTAATAACAACATTAAACTGATGATAGAAATGATATTATGTACAAGAAGAAAAAGAAGAAGGAGAAGAAGAAAAAGAGGAGAAGGAAGAAGAGGAAAATAATGATGAATTTGTAGAATTTCTATAACGTACGAAAACATAAGTATATACAACATGAAAAAGTATGAACCGACAGAAGAATACAAATTTCAATCATATAACATGTCATTCACTTCTCTTCTTTGACTGTCAAGTATTAGGTATTCCTTTAATTTCCTCTTAAAATGATCATAGTTTCCTATTTCTTTTACTCCATTGGGAAGGGAATTCCAATGTTTTATGGCATTGTAATAAAACGAATTTCCAATACTACCTACTCTTTCTGGTAAGTTAATTTCTTGTATTATAATCATGTACGTCAGTAACAAGATCGAAGTTGGATCGAATATAATGATTCGACCAAGTATGATATATTTTATGCACGTGATGCAATACGAGTTGTTTTTATCTTTGGTCGACTTCAAGAAAACCAGCTTTAGAAAGTTCGCTGTAGCCAACATGAGTTCTTGGACCAGAACAGTTGATAAATCTCACCATTTTGTTCTGTATAATCTTCAACTTCTTTTCATCTGACTTGTTTATGTTACTATACCATGCAGGGTTAGCATAGTCAAATAAACATTGAATAAGAGCAGAACAGAGTGTACGTCTTGCTTTTAAATCCATACAACTTTGATATGTGTACACAAATTTCAGACGATAATTTGCTTTTTTTACAACTGATTCTACTAAAGATGAAAATGAAATTGCGCTAGCCAACTCAATGCCTAAATACTTCACGGACTCTTTCATCTTGATTGCTTGATTATTGTGTGTCACTTTGAATTCAAATGACTTTTTAGAACTACTTTTAGAACAAAATAAAATGCTTTCTGTTTTTCCCAAGTGTAAAGAAAGCTTATTATCAGTCATCCAATCGACACACGTATACATCTGTTCACTGAGCTTTTCCTCAATATATTAAGGATCAGGATTTGAATAGAGTAGTACGCTGTCATCTGCGTACAATAATAGTTTGAAGTCTTTTATACAAATACACATATCATTTATATAACTTGAAAATAGAATTGGGCCTAAAATGCTTCCCTGAGGAACACCGCATGTTATAGGCATTAGTTTGGAACGAATATCATGAATGGCCACTACTAGGTGTCGATTAGATAAGTAGGATCTGAACCAATCTAACCTTGCCTTATCAAAACCCATTAGTCGTAACTTCTTCAATAAGACGCAATGATTATGTATCACTACTTGGTGTCGATTAGATAAGTAGGATCTGAACCAATCTAAACTTGCCTTATCAAAACCCATTAGTTGTAACTTCTTCAATAAGACGCAATGATTAACTGTATCACTACTTGGTGTCGATTAGATAAGTAGGATCTGAACCAATCTAAACTTGCCTTATCAAAACCCATTAGTTGTAACTTCTTCAATAAGACGCAATGATTAACTGTATCAAAAGCTTTTTGCAGATCAAGGAACACCATACCAACAAAGCGCCCTTGGGAAGTTTCTCTCCTCAAATAATCAGTCAAATGAATTAGACATGTTTCAGTCGAATAATCATGTCGAAAACTAGATTGAAATTCATAAATTATATCATTTTCTTTGAAGTATCTTTCAATTTGAACACAGACCGATTTTTCTAGAATCTTTGATGCTACGCTTAAAACACTAATAGGTCTATAGTTGCTAACATCAGTTTTATCTTTCTTTTTATAAAGTGGAGTCACTTTTGCTATTTTCATATCCTCTGGAAAAGTACTCGTCAAGATAAATTGGTTCATTAAGTAACTTAGAGGCTTAAATAAAACCTTCGCACCATCTTTTAGAAATTTAGCTGGAATCAAGTCTAACCCAGAGCTTTTTGATACATTCAACTAACGTAACTCTTTGAAAACAAATTGTTCACTGATTGGTAATAACTCGAAGCTGCTTTCACGTACACCTAATCTTTGGTAAAACTCACGAATACAATCATTGTCTGCGCTGAAAAAGTCTTTGGAAGGGGGGAGTTTGTCTACTTATTTGGCAGCCACATTTATGAAATGAGAATTGAATTCATCAGCGATGGCCATCTTATCATGACATAATTCCCCATCAATTTTAATGACAGATTCTTGTTCTTTTCGCTTCTTATTTTTCAATCCTAAGCTTTTTAGATTCTGCCAAAGTTTTTTCGAATCTTGTTTATTTTCTTCTATCTTGTTTTGTAAGTAATCGAGTTTAGCCTTTTTCACCTCTCTTTGGACCATATTTCTTAATACTCTGTATCTTTTATAGAGCGTCTCATCTTTTGCTCTTTTCCTCAATTTTTTGTATACTATATTTCTCTCTTGAATTAGGGAAAGAATATCCTTAGTCACCCAAGTTTCTGATCTTTGTTTTATTCTTATCCGTTTCAGTGGCGCTATCATATTCAAATTTGAGATAAAAACATGTTGAAATATTGACCATGCCTCATTTATATCTGTACAGTCAGTTATTCGTGACCAATCAACAACAGATAGTTGAAGATTGAAAGACTCTTCTGTATATTTGTTCATGGATCTGATATCATTAGTCCTGTGATGACCTATAGCCAGTCTAATATTTTTCCGTGTACAGAAAGTAAAAAAATGGTCGCTAATACCTAGATCAATGACACCACTCTGACTTATTTTCTTTGGTACAACCAACATGATCCAATAGAGAAGAACATGTAGGTGTAACGCGTGTTGCCTCTTTAATGAGTTGACTAAACCCATGAAGACTCAACAAGTCAATATATTTTTTAGCCAGTGGTGATTTGTGAAGAAGACAAATATTCATGTCTCATAAAAGAATTATTTCGTCATCCTTCTTTATTTCTCCACCGATTATTAACAGGTTCTTTTAGGTATTTATACTATTTTAATCATTGTTACATAAATATATTTGTTTGTTTGTAGTATTGTGTAGTTATGTCTTGCCAATGTCTTGTTGCAAAATGTCTTGAACATACTGATTTAGATACCTTACATGAATATTTATCACCGGCAGATCATGATAGTGTCAGTAAGCCACCAATAACTTATTTTACACCCGAGGAATTTAGCACATCTATTTTTAATTTAAAAAAAAAACAAAATCTTTCAATCATAACCTATCCTTGCTTTATGTAAACATTAGAAGTTTAAGTTGTAACTATGATGCAATGTCCTTATTTTTGAACTCGCTGAATATGCAAATGTCAGTGATTGGTATTACGGAAACATGGCTAACAGAAACATCAATTCAATCTTTGTATAACTTAGATAATTATGAGTTTGTTAATAATAATCGTTGCAATAGAAGAGGAGGTGGCACTGGAATTTGTATACGATCTAACATTTCTTTTAAGCGACGTCATGACTTAGATGTAAATACTTCTTATATAGAAAATACTTTTATTGAAATAGATAGTCACAGACTTTTAATTGGTGTTATTTACAGACCACCAGACCAAGCAGTTGACCAATTTTATGACTCTCTCTCAAATATTTTTGATATTGTAAATAAAGAAAACAAAACCTTGTATTTAATGGGAGATTTTAATATAGATCTTCTTAAGGTGGATAAATTGCAATCTGTTAATGATTTTCTAGAGATTTTAATGTTTTATTCCATGTTCCCTCTTGTGAAATATCCGACTCGTGTAAACGAACACTCCATATCCCTGATAGATAACATTATCACAAATGATACTTGCCAAACCCATGTAGGTATTATTTTATCTGAATTAAGCGACCACTTTCCTGTTTACTGTTTGTGCGAAAATGAAGTAAATACTTTAGATAAAATAATTTATGAAAGAAGAGAAATACATGATAACAATATTAGTACATTTGCTTATTTGTTGGAATTACAACGATGGAATCTCAGTGAAAATAATAATACTGATAAGAGTTATGATGACTTCTTTAGACAATTCATGGATGCATATAACATTTGTTTTCCTATTGCATTTATATCTTATAAAAAAAAGCGTATGGACAAACCTTGGTTTACAAGGCATATTCGGAAATTGAGTACAAAGAAAAACAGATATTATAAGCTATATTTGAAAAATCCCACTGTATATAGAAAAAATGTTTATAAAAAATGTCGTAATAAAGTAACGAACATGATAAAAAGTACTAAAAGAGCGTATTATGGAAAAAAAATCGGAAGAATAAAGGGAATATGAAAAAACATGGAGCGTTATCAATCAGGCTCTTGGTAAGCAGAATAAAAAATCTGTTATTAAATGTATTCAATGTAATGAAAAAAATATTACAACTGATATACAAATTTGTAATATATTGAATGAACATTTTGTAAACATCGGTCATAACTTGAACCTTTCTTTTTCTTCGTCCAATAATGATTTTAAAAATTATGTAATTCAAAATGATCAAACTGCATTTTTTAAACCTATTACTAGTAAAGAAATTATAGATATTGTAGACAAACTTAAGCCTAATTCTAGTACAGGTTATGATAAAATAGATATTAAAGTAGTAAAACCGATTATACATAAGATAATAGACCTCTCAGTGAAATATTCAACCAATGCCTTAAATGTGGCGAATTTCCTACATCGTTAAAGATAGCTCGTGTAACACCCATTTTTAAAAGTGGTCCACCAGAAGTGATGTCTAATTATCGTCCAATTTCTGTTTTACCAGTTTTTTCCAAAATGTTTGAAAGGTGTATTTAAACCAGACTTTTACATTTTATTACAAAGTGCAATATTATAAATAATAACCAGTATGGATTTAAAGCAGGACACTCAACATCTTCAGCTTTGATAGATTTTTTTCATAAAGTGGGAAGTGCAATAGATAATGAAGAAACAACAATTGGCTTATTTCTTGATCTCACTAAAGCGTTTGACACGCTTGACCATAGTATTTTGTTGGAGAAATTGTATATGTATGGAATTAGGGGTATAACATTGAAAATATTTAAAAGTTATTTATCAAATCGAAAACAACTTGTTGCATTAAATAAAAACAAATCACAGTTACAGCTAATTAGATGTGGAGTGCCACAAGGTTCCATTCTTGGGCCACTTTTGTTTATTTTGTATATAAATGATATTGTCAATGCTTCAACAAATTTAAAATGTATTCTGTTTGCAGATGACACCAGTATTTTCCTTTCACACAAAAACAAACATACTCTTGAAACTACATTTAATATTGAGATTGTATTAATTGTTCAATGGTTTTACGCTAATAAACTTTCCATTAATGAAAAGAAAACAGGTTTTATGATTTTTACCAAAAAGAAACTAAATAAAGACTCAATAACAATCAAACTAGGTAATGTAAACATTCAGAGAGTTTCTTCAGCAAAGTTTTTGGGTGTTATTATTGATTATAAATTATCCTGGTCTAATCATATTGGTGTCATCTGCAATAAATTATCTAAAAGTATTGGTGTCATGTACAGATTGAAATCTCTCCCTAAAATTATACTCAAAATGATATACTATGCAATTGTGTACCCTTACTTACATTATGCTATGATTGTATGGGGCAATGCTGCATTAATTTATCAAGATAGACTGTTTTAATTACAAAAACGTGCAATAAGAATTATTAATTATTCTTCTTTTCTTGCCTATACCAATCCAATATTTTACTCATTAAACATGTTGCAATATAGGGATATATATTTATTCCAAGTAGGTGTTTTTATGTATTTATGTCACCACAATCTTATTCCTGATTCTATTTCCAAATTGTTTATTTTAAACTGTAATATTCATAGTTATAATACTAGAAATGCAAAACAATTTCACTTGCCCTTGACTCGTACAGTACTAAACAAACAAAAAATTATTTTCCACGGACCATTTTTATGGAACACTCTTCCCCATTAGATTCATAATTCTGTTAGTGTAAATGTTTTTAAACGTAGGTATAAGAAATTTCTTTTAGATAAACTGCAATAATCACTTAAATTCAAGACATATTTTATTTGTTTGTTGTATGCATGTTTGTTGTGTTGATTGTGTATAGTATAATGTTTAGTAACGGATATATTTCATATTTTTTTATTATAAAAAAGGGTCAACCTGTATATAAGGATTATTTTTTTTCCTTTCAGGTTGCTACCTATTCAGTTTATTTTATGTGCAAATGTCAAATATGTTCTTCATGTGTATTTTATGTTATATAGCTGGTTGTTATATGAGATGTTGTCTTTTTAACTGAATGAAATAAAATTGAATTGAATTGAATTGAATTGAATTGAAAAGTATCAAGAATATTGGACAATTTCTCGATAAACACATTGTTTTTCGGAGGTAGATACAGAACGCCAACAACAATTGGTTTTGATCTTGGTATAAGCAAATTTATCCACAGAGATTCCGTATCTCCAGTACTTATAGCATCCATAATATTGAATGCAATATCATTTCTGATATAGAAACATACACCACATCCAGAGCCAGAGGATCGATCATGGCGTATGATTTTATATCCGTCTATTTCAATTTCTTCATCATTTATGGAATTTTTTAACCATGTTTCAGTGAAAGCAATAATAGACAGCCTTTTTCTTTTAAAAAGAATTCTAAGTTTCGATATCTTGTTTAGAATAGACCTCACATTAAGGTGTAAAAAGTGAAGACCTTTAAATTTAATTTTTTCTTCAAATTCTGGATAAAGAGAAGTGTTTTCATCTCTGAGGTTTGGCTGAATTATTCTTGCTATCGCCTGCTTTTCAGGTGTAACGCGCGTTACCTTAAAATAGTTTTCTTTTAGTCTATCCTCGTTTTGGCTTTCTTTCTCTAAACAATCGTCAGTAAATAATGAGTCACAAAAAGATGGCAGACAACATGTTAAAGAATTCCACTTCTCATCAGGGCATTCATAATATAACCTGCGGTACTCTGAAAAACTGATAGCTTGACAATTCGTGTGAAACCATTTCTTACAATAAGAACACAGAAGGCCGTGTTGATAACATTTGACAGGCTTATCACAGTTCCCACAAGGGAACTTATATTTTCGACCATCAACTATAATTTTCGGATCATCACTTGATTTTATAAAACTTTCACTTATTTCAATACCCTTCTTACAAATTGAAGATATTTCGCCCAGTCTTTCATGTCCACCTTGGATGGTCTGAAGGCTGGTTTCAGTCGTGACCTCTGATCGACTGCACTGAAATCCATAGATCTCCCAGAAACAGATTCGGCGTAGGACTTTACGGGGCTGCTTTTTTCCTCATCAGAATGAAGACTCTGGTTTCCTCGGTAGATGGCTTGATGCCGCCTTGCTCCAGGTTCACTGCCTGTTTAAAAAAATATTGGAAAAAAAAAGTGTTGTCGGTTGGTCAGCACTGTTGATGAGGCGTTTCAGGTTGCCTGCCAAGATTTGTTGACCGGCTCTGTTGAGGTGAACGCCATCACGCCCAAGATGCTGCTCGCTGATATCATTGTTGATGATGAGGCCCCATCTGTTCTCGCTGGCTGCCAACTCCATCAGATAGTTGATCTCATCAACCCGCTTCTTGTCCGCTTCACTCTCCCATCTACGATGGATGATCGTAGAGACTGAGATGGTAAACCCCTCGGCAGCAACAGACTTGCCGAGGTCTGTGATTTGGTGGCAAACTTCACCAGCACCCTCAGAGATGTTGTTGGTGCCAGCGTGGATGATCAGTTCTCCCCCTGGCTTGAGAAACTCGCAAGGTGAAGAGGTGAAGATGTCTCTCACTTTTGCACCGGGGAAAGAGACACACTTCACGTTGTTGCTGCATCTTCCGTCGATGTGTTTTATCATGGAATCACCGATCACAACTACATCTCGTTTGTTGTGGATCACACTATGTCGGTGGCGGTATCACTCTATCTTCTCATGGTATGGTGGTGAAGTAGAATTAGATCTAGTAGGTGTTGACGGCGAAGCTTCTGTTATTGTTTCTTGAACAGCAAGAACTTCGAAGCGGTTAGATGTCGGCACCGTAATTATCTCCACTAGACCTATGTCTTGATTTCCGTCGTTTCCGGGCAGATCCTCAATATCGCTATTAAGGATAATGTCGTCAGTGTCGTCTACGATGTCCTCTTCTACAAAGGTAGTGTTAGTCGTGGCGTCGCGATCTTCTGCCTTCGTTTTTAGACGTATGAGTCTTCCGTCAATGCTTTTCACGATGGCCAATATTTCCAGGAGAACGTGATTGCCTGGTTGTTCTGCAGTGTCTTCTTTTAGCCTTTCTTCATCAGTATTTCGTGCTGCGGTCTCAGCATCCAAGGCTCTTTTGAGACGAGCGGTTAGTGTTGCCTTTACGCCACTTTTGTCAAGACATCTCTTTTGAAGCTCGCTACGAAGTTCTTTGACACGAAGATGTTGAATATCATCTAAGGTCACCATAGTGACGTAAACAAAAGATGCTGTCTTTAAGGGCGCAATATAAGAATCCGCGTCGTGGTGATGGTCACGCAATCTTGCTGATTTATGGCGTATAATAGTAGACTGCGTAAACTAAGAGTTGTTTGGCAACCTGTGTTTTACGCGCATATAATAACAAATTTCAAAGTTATATCGTTGGAAAATAATGACGAAAATGTTCGGAAATTCCGTAATTTCTCGAAATTTGATAGCACGAATAATAAATTAAAAGTACTGTGAAAATCGTCACCTTGTCCGCTATCCAAAGATGTAAAGCTTATCCACAAACAGTATCTATTTTCCTTGTTAGACAGCAAAAACTCGGAGCAACTGAAAAACACGTCTGCTTCATTCAAAAACTCACAGTGTAGTGTTAAAAGATCTGTTTACAAAACAAATTATGTTCATCCACGTGAATTTCATAACTTTAGGTTTCAAAATACAAATTATATAATGATTTTAGAAAACAAGTACGCCGTAAGACGTTTGATTTGACATCAAGAAAGACTGCATTTCCCTAATGAACTCAAGTGTTACAAACATGTTTATAAATAAAGTAAGCATTCATGACTGGTACGCCATATATTGGCAGTAGCGTATAGAGTGTTTTTTGTTTAAATTCGAAATCAAGTTCTCTATTCTACATTTACTTGATATATCTATGATGAAAATTCATGCAGTAATAAGAAAAGAACGATAATAATAATGATAATAATAAATTAAAATAATACTAATAGTAATACTACTACCAAGAACAATAATGATAATGATGATAATAATAATAAATTAGAATATTAATAATAGTAATACTTCTACCAATAATAATAATGATAATGATGATAATAATCTGGTTGAAGACTGGCAAATGAAGATTAAGGTCCGGCCCACAGACGGGATTAGGTTTGAATCCTCAACCATAAGACTGACATTATTCTATATTTGTAGTGGTATCAGTAGTGCCAGCGTGTTACCAACAACAAAGACAGAGACAGGTGGAGAGCTATTGTCGGCAACATCCGCAACAGACATGATAAACAAGGCACTTTGGCCTACACGGAGGCCAAAGTAGGCCCTGCAAAGGAACCACTATGTAGGTCTATATAAATTTGTACCAATCATAAAGTAAATCATTGAACACGTACTATATATGATCAGAAATGAGCAATGTTGCACTGCAAAATCCATTGTTTTGAGTTCCAGTGAAGTTTAGATTAATTTTCAAATTCTTCTTTTCTGATACAGGATTGACCTTTAATAATGTAAAATTAATATTTCCAGGTGACTTATTCCTTCAAATGAATAACCCAGAAACTAACGACGTTTGAATCTCTCATTCTCATTATTGTATGTATACTCAGAATTGATCAAAGTATGATTTCTCATCAATGAAATTTCCCCCTCTACGTTTGAGCAAATTATTCTGCTTGTTTAATACATTAACACCACTGCTCACTCACTTTCGTAATGCAAATGTATTTTGTTTAAGTTTATTTCATCAATCCAGCATTACTTGAAGTATGAACTTAAGACTTCGTGATAATGTAAATTATGTCACCACAGGAAGATCATTTGATGAGATTATGATTATGTATTTATCTTGATTTTTTTATTATATATATATATATAGATATATAAATGGACTTGTATATGCATATTTTGTGTGTGTGTATTTCAGTTGTCACTTTTTATGTAAATCATTTGTATTATATACTATAATTTTTATTTGAATGTTTGGTATTTGATTTATCAATAAATGAAGAAACATCTGCTAAAAAAGGTAGTCATGAAGTTAAATTTCTGAAAATACAGGTTTAGCCTCGTTATCACAATATCTCAAGAAATCGCTAGATGTGTGATCGAGCTTCAAACCTTGTAAAGGGGGTATCACCGATGGAGCTCAATCTGATATAATTCTGAGATAAGAAAGTTAAAATCCAAATGTCATGGAGGCAAATTTCTTAAAATACAGGTTAAAGCCTCATTATCGCGATACGTTAAAAAAACACTTTCAGGTATAAACTTCAAACTCGGGACGAGTATCACTGTGATAGTAGGAAGACAGTCTGATTATATTTTGGGGTAAAAAGGTGAAAGGTCATACTGGTACAAATCCAATTACGATTTGAGCAATTAAATTCAGACTTAACATTGCTATGACCAAATAAATTACTATTTTGAGCTATCTTAGCTGTAAACTTAAAACATGTAACTAGTATTTTATCAATGTAGGGAGACAAGTAATCAGAGTTTGGGAATGTCAGGTCAAAGGTCAAAGTCAGTTCATTTCAGTTTGTTTTATTATCATATCGCAGCCTCAGCTGAATTACATGATAATTCACAATTTAAAAATAACATCGCATTTCATTTCTAAACAACATATTTCATAATGCAATGCATTAATATAAAAAAGGTATATATGCAAAATACATACTATACGTGTAATATAATTAGTATAAGTTAATCTAAGAAAAATGAATACTTAGTTTTCTTAACCTATTTCCAGGAAAAAATTCCAACGATAGCTTGTTTGTAGTTGAAGGAGCATTTGTGTATGATTTTAACAGTAAATACAAATATAACTCATTAATTTTATAAAAAGGATGAAAAGAAAGAGTGAATGGAATACTTTGAACTTTAATCAAGAGCCACTTATTTCAACAATTTTTTTTACATACTTATCTTTCCATATTTCATATTATAATTTCAGGCTACAGATATTAATCTGGTTGTATTGTAATCAGGTCAGGAAAAGAAGGGGAAAAAAGGGATGAAATATCAAATTATACAGATCACGTAATAATGTAGGCTCATTCATTATTCATTATTATTCATTATTCATTACTATTCATTATCATTCATTTATTATTCACCCCTCATTCACAAACATCCGATTTTATTCATTAAGGCAAGAAGTCAAGAATGCGACGGGGCTGACCTAGTACCGTTTGGTCTTGGCATGAACATTTTGTATTTTCTGCTTGAACGGATATGCATTGGATGAGTTGTATCATTGGCTGGGAACAATTCGGAGTACTTTTGCGTCTGCACACATGCGACGGCAAACTTTGTACTAAGGTCTTGCCTTCTTTCTTCTAAAGTTTCCATCGAGGTTTTCCTGAGAGCATTTTCATAGGAGTCATAAGGAGGGCCCAGAACGTCGTAAAAATGTCGTAAAGATCAATTGACATGTAAGTATAGGCTTTTTGATCTCATCTTGATATTCCAAGAATAATCCAAGCCATAATCTTAACTGAATTTAGGCCTAGGCATTTATGAAATATAGTCTTATGTCTCCTGCCTAAATACTACTTGTTTTCTTCATGTTTTAAGGTCACTCCAGGAAACATCGATAAAACAGTAAGCCTTACTACTTGAACGTTAACTAAGGTGATTAGGGATCGTCAAATTCAAGCCCATATATATCTTTCCCCTTTGAGAACTATCTGGTTGGCTCTGCCTAACTTATTGGAAGTGCTCCCTCTTTTGATGCGTTATGTATATGAACTCCTCCCTCAGAAGACGAGTTTAGTTATAATATTCTCTAATGATTAGGTGATGTATGACACATCACTTTCACTATCCATTGTATTGAGGTGTCGACATACGAGATGAAGAGATTTTTTTTTACACTTTTGTTTCCAATAGTTTTTTAAAATTAAATCCAAACTATACAATTCAATCTGAGAAATAAAACACTGTTGTTTTCCTTGACATGAATTCAAAACATTTTTATTACATAGATTGTACGATTGATGAAAACAAAAATAAAATCAGTTGTAACATATAACACAAATAACTCATCAAACTGAACACATTACCACCATCACCACCACCACCACCACCACCCCCCCCCCCCCCCTCTCCCGACCATTCGACACACACACCACCCGACCACACTTTCACCACACACTGTTCCTAGCCTCCTCAAAATACCCCAAATTGGAGCGACAAACAGAAACAATATTTTTAAACATTAAAAAAAAAATCATTTAAAGGAGGCTACAATAGCCACAATAGCCCAGTGTTAAAAGTTCATGAAAACTTCACTTGTTCCCAAGTGCGCCTCCCCCGCACTCACACAACACAAATATACACGCCCATCCGCCCACACACTCAACAAATTGAAAGAACGCGAAATGTGTGCACATACATATTGAAATATCTCTCCTTCTCTCTCTCCCTCCGTCACTCCCTCCCACTTCTCCCCATCCATCTCTTTCTCCCCAACCCACCTCCCCCTTCTCCTCTCTCTCTCTCTTTCTGTCAGCTTGTTTCCCTTCACCTAAGGTGACCGCAACATCAAAACATCTTCTCTGTACATTTTTACCCCAAAACCCTCTCTTTTAAATGTTTCATAAGTTTCTCGACCATAAATTTGAGAAATTGAGTAGTTTAGAAATAGATTTACTGATTTCTTTCATATTTCTCATCATTTGTTAGACCATTTATATATTCACGTGCATTAATGTGACACTTCAAGAATTTGAGTTCGATTGTTTATCTCTCCCAATTGAGTACATGACAATATACAGAAAATGAAAGAAAACTTAATCATAATAAGTTACATCTTTCATGCATAGTTAAAACGAATTATATATGCTTGCAGCATTCAGATTAAATAAAAATTAAAAATGGAAGTAGAGACTGACCCGCTATTAAAGAAAGATAGAATTAAGTGGAGAACGGTAACTACAACAATAGTAACAGGTAATTAGTTTATCAAAGTAAATGAGGCCAGGTCATGGACAATATCAACTGAATGTACATAGACGTATACGCAATTAAAAATAAAAAGTATGCTCGTTCAGTTTATTGAGATTTTCTTAAAGCCTCGGATTTGTGCACTTACAATTGTTTTCTCTCTTACTGTTTAAACAACCTTCGAGACTAGAGCCTGGATCCCAACTGATTAGAAACAAGGAGCAATCGAAGTAAACCACCGGGACACAAATCTAAGAACAGATCAGTCTAAAAATGTAAATACGAAATCAAAGAGCGTACGAGTTTTATGAGAAAACACTTGGATATAGTTTTGTGTTTTCCTAATTGTCCTCTCCTTTTTTTAATTGTATGTAATAGTGTATTTGTAAGTGTATACTACATGTATGGGTGGAGGGTTGGTTTGTTTCTTGGTTTGCGATCGAAGTAAACCACCGGGACACAAATCTAAGAACAGATCAGTCTAAAAATGTAAATACGAAATCAAAGAGCGTGCGAGTTTTGTGAGAAAACACTTGGATATAGTTTTGTGTTTTCCTAATTGTCCTCTCCTTTTTTTAATTTTATGTAACAGTGTATTTGTAAGTGTATACTACATGTATGGGTGGAGGGGTTGGTTTGTTTCTTTAATTCATCATAAACAATTACAAGAGAGATTCTATTTAAAATGATAATGTACAGAGGCCATACAATAATGCAGAATTTAAGAAATAAGTCCCTTAATAACCAAATATGTTAGGTGGGCATTTTATGAAATACTCTCCCGGTGCCATATAGGTAAGAATATCCTTATACCTCATTAAAATGCAAATCCTGAAAAGCAAATATACCTCTCACACATTGATCAGGTTATTTTTGTTTCAACCAAAGTCACAACAAACCTATCGTTCATTTATTATCATATTATTTCTATATGTGTTCACATATTAAACGCTAAATGAGCGGAAATAGGCCTTGCTCTTAATTGAATGAAGAAAACAAGTATATCTATTGTGTACTGGTTTCAGTAATATGCATCTTCATCAAATCCTTACAGGAAACATGATATCTACCATTCTCTACCGAAACTAATTTTGTGCAAGGAAAATATCACGAGCATATCAATATTCAACCCCCCCCCCCCCCCCCCGGCTTATAGAGACTGAAACTATCCCCCTTCAAATACACTCAAATATTTCGTATCTTCTTTTTATCTGAAGTACTACTTAACAGACAATATCCCTAAAAGCACAGCTGAAGTACACTTATTGCTATCTATATCAATCAACCCGATAATCTACACGTGATATGTGCTTTTTACTCATTAACATATATTGATATGCTATTTCTTCCTTTATTTGCTTATTAGTTTCTATATATTTGATTTCATTTTTCATTTATTTCTGTCTTTCTCTCTTCTTTATTACTTATTTATTTGCTTGTGTATTTTCGATTGAGGAGGTTTACACTTACATATATGTATAACGTTTGCATTGTCTCAAGCAAAGTACTTAAACAAATGGGACTTTTTATAGTCTTTATTCACTATGACATGATTCATCTTTCGTTTTCATTATTGTATTGACATATGAAACCTCCACTGCATTTACATATGTAGGGTCACTGAGAAACGACTTCTCTGCGGTTGTCAGGTTGTGCTTCCGTGTGAGTGTAGGGCTCACGTGGGACCTGAGTTCGTCCTCCACTGTGGCTCCATCACCGATTAGCGTCATGTATGGCTGGACCGGTGCTATAGGCCGCATCTCCATGTAACCGGAACACATATCCTGGTCTTCCTTATCTGAAACCTGTTCATATTTAAAGGGAAATCATAGGTCAAGACAAAATTAATAAAAAGTCTGTTTCTGTCTCAACTCGGTTAGTCCGGTAACAAGATTATATGGAGGGTTCCAATGAAGACCTGCAATACCACGATAACACGTGACTGTTTGCGGCTAGGGGTATAAGGGATACCGCCACCTGACACAAGCTAACACGAAATTATTAACAATTTAGTTTAGTCATACCTAATCCACAAGCAGTCTGCGGATTGTTTACCGGTTCAAGTCCCATCACGGCACGAATATCCTTTTGGAAGGCATTTATAATCCACACGCATAATGCGGATTATGGATCACAAGGTTAGCGGTTCGAGTCCCGCCGCGACACTAATTTCCCTTGGCAAGTCGTTTATTTATTTTTTGGAATAATTTTAAAGCCTTAAGTCAGTTAGGCAAAGGCCAAAGTAATAATAGGACTTTGTAGGCGTATCACCATTATAATTAGAAGTAGTATTAAGACATAATTATCCAAATACTCACCCTAGCCTGTCCCGAAGTTGAAGGTGGATGACCTTGTTCTGATGGTGTCGTCGGTGTGTGAGAACGAGATCGAGTTCGAGAAGATGACGAAGCTGTGGCTGTCCCTGCTTTGATATTAAATAAAAATTGTTTTTTTATTTTCCATTTCAATAAGTTGAACTAGACCAATTACGAACTGTTCATTTGCGTATTTGCCCCGAATAAAATGTATGTAACGTAATTATTACCTGTTATTCCTAGTATCAGTACTAACCTGAACTCTGTTAGCTTAAGCCCTTTTTAGACTGCCAAACACAGGACGTCCACAGGAGGACATCCTAGACCCAGTCTGGTGCGAACACGGAGTGTAATCTTTATGAAAACACGAGGTAAGGTCACGGCGCCCTTTCAGTTTGCAACTCAAACAAGGGGTGCACTCGGTGTGCATTTCCGTCTGGGGTGATCTCGAGGTACGTTTCCGTGACAACGCCGCCAATCGGGCGCGCGCTTTTCGAATTTTGTACAAGAACAGTTTCTCATACTGAAATATTTATTTTACTTATTTCACATTCTTCGATTAAAACCTAACCTAAAAAATAATTAGGTACATATTTGGTATTTATAAACTTAAATTTATGTTTACAACATTTAAAACTATCATAACATGCAGTGATACGATGCAATGACATCGACAGCGCGCGCAAACCTGAATGCTGATACACAGAGCTGATACTTCCGGTTCCGGAACACACGCCGTGTGCGTGCCGAGGCGATTCAGATCGCCAACAACACGAGGTGTCGTCCGGATGTCGTGCTAGACACACCCTAGAAACTCTAGGGTGTATTTTACCTCGTGTTCACCCTTTGTTCGTGCTGTGTACACCCGGGTGTCTTTTTCCGCGTACTTTCAGATCGCCGGTAACAGTGGATGAACAGTGGATGACGTCCGGACGTCATCCACTGTTTGCGGTTCAATCTGAAAGGGGCTTTAGTTACTGTGTTGAAAGTACGCTTTCTTTCCATTGCTTTGCTGAAATATTTATGGAGACTATGATACAGTTACTTATCATACGTTAGGTAGAGTTTTCATATGTTAGAGGCAGAAATTAACATAGCCCTACCTCGTTTAGCCAGTCGAATGACCAAGCTTATCACAATGATGAACAATAGAACAACCAACGTCCATGGTACCAATATCAGAGCTACCGTTGACATACCTTGAAAGAAAAAAAATAAACGTACCAACATGTAACCCTTGCAATTCTTACTCAGTTACACTTACCACAGACGATCTATCTTTTCTCTAAAAATACAATTCACAAAAGACAATGAGATTTTAACTTGTGTATTTAAGTCAGGTTCAAGTATGAAATATATGATAATATTCAAAGTCATGGACAGTTTTGGTGAGCACTCAACAAGTTTGACGGATTTCTTTCATTTTGGATACCAAATATGAAAATAATAAATACACTCATTTATCCTTTCAATGTTAATCATTCACACTCGATTGTTATATTGATGTACTTTTTGTTTTGGATAATAAACTTCAAACTCAACTCAACACTCGATTCGAAATATAAAGCTGTTGTGACCTTTGTTCTTCCTAAAGTGAATTATTATACAACTGGGATATAAGAATAATGTAGACTGTCATCCTGATATTTAAAATCTAACAACAATAGCATGTACTACGCCCGTGTAATACATGTAAGGACTGTGTGTAGGCCTATATCTACAGTCTAATCACACGCAATCTTTAGGGGATACGCTGAGATAGTTCGTGCAGCCATCGGGGGTGGAAATGTCCTTACAGAGGGAATTTTATAGCTGTTATTAAACATTACATTACAATATATTACTGATGTTTCCACTACAGTCCACCGAAAATCATGATCAGAATACCAAATGACGTTGTATACATAATAATATGTTGAAACAAGGGCAACAACACAAGACTTTATTTAAAACTTGTTTTCCTTCTAATTCCCTTTTTGCTACCAAAACTGTACATAAGCTTTATAGTATGATGGGTTCGTCCTAGGAAAAGCCCTCAAACCTGTCTATTTTAAGAAAAACTCAAAAAATTCCTACAACATAGTATTCTCAAGTTCGGTTATAAGACGCATAAAAAAAGCGAAACTAGAATTGATCAGCGTATGTAAGAAGAGTGAGTGAAAGTGAATTACGAGAAGAAAAAAAAGCTTTGGCGGCGTAAGATGTGAAGAAGGAAGTAATCCGCAAACGAATATTGCAAAATAATGTTTACCTGTTGGGCAAGATAAGATGTCTGCGAAAATCGATATGGCGTATGTGTCATTCCCAAGAAAATTGCCTACATTGCGAGTGACCTCTTCCCCTCCAATACCGTTCGAAAGAGGAGGGTGGATCATCAGGGTTTGGTTGTCAATGGTAACAAATTGTGTGTTACCAAGCAAACCTCTCCCAGACAGGGACCAGGATATGATAGCTTCAGGGAAGGCATCCACTTCACAATGGAAAACAAATATTCCATCCTCCATCGATATGAGCTTGGTATCTTCATTGATGATTCTAGGAGCATCTGCAAATATCAAAAAAGTAAAAGCGTTGAAAATGGATCTTTATTTATCCACTCATATCAACATTTATTGTCCAAATTATATATCGTATTAAATCCTTGTAGTTAATATGACATCTATAATATCTTTCGTAACATGATAACATGATATTGAATGTTAAACAGAAGGTCCGTATAAAGCGGCTCATAGTTTAAACAACGCTAATAGCTCTGATCATCCTAGGGGAAGGCAAGTCCTTCACAACAACAAAAAGATGCCACCCTTCATCGAAAGAGTTGGTATCTGCATTTGTTGTGTATAATCTATGCTCCATTTGTTTGTAGTTCTCCTTTTTCATTTCATAAATGAAACAATTGTTATACATTGCCGATGATATTTATTACTCTGAATGTTTATTTGCATTGATTGTATTTTCAAAGGGTGCAGTTGACTATTGTATAAATCTTCTTTCTTCCAAAATTACATAGAAAAATGATCATGCTAAAATGACAAGATGGATAAACATATGCGATTGAGCATCACAAATATTCTGGTAGATTGTAAATGCGATATAAGTTTGATAATCATAGGTTTATACACTTTCTTTTGTGAAAATATGAAACAAATAAAATATTGTTTTGCTTTCATGACTCTATACAGAGAACAAAACTAAGGGGTAAATAATACGGAGTGCCTGAAAGCGGGATCGTGAAGTGAACTAAAAAAACATACTTTGTCATACAAATTTGGAGATTATGCCTCTTTGATTTGTCTTATATTTGTACGTTTGTATATTGGCTTTTTGGTTTTGTGTTGTTGTTTTTTCTCATGTCATTTGTTTTCCAATTTGTTTTTTTATTACCGTACTAAAAATAAATTGCAATCATAATTACAAACGTGGACGTCAAACAGACAAACATCTGAGCAGACTGCTGGGCAGAGAGTTGTTTCGAAGACGCAACAAGTTATGTTAGATGGTACAAAGCCTTCTTGATCATAGGCCGCTACGTACGGCGTTCCTGAACCTCCCCAAGTAGCATTAGTAGTTGTAGCTCTGGAAACATCCACAGGGTCTATAGTGAAGGAGACCGTTGATGATACAAGGCTGATGTTCTTGGTATTAGTGTGACAGGAGAGTGTACTCTGGCCGTTGATGATGGCATCAAGTGGGTTGCAGTTGAATATCTCAAGATGGGTAACACACACTGCATATGCCACATGAAACAAAAGAAATCAACAGAAAAAAAAGACAAAGAAAGAGTTTCTCAATACAATATATATCTAATAATTTCCTAGAGGATTTTTTATCATTGATTTAACCCGTTTACTACTTACTTGTCCTAATGTCACATGCTCAATACAAGGGACATCTGGTTCCAGTAGGCGATCGGTTAAGAGATGTTATGGAACGTTACAATACGTTTGAAATAACAGTTGGTAATCATCTTAATTTTTCATTTAGGTCTTCATCATCTGCTCGATTAATTTAATATTTATTTGGTCTTATGATCTTACCTTCCCAAAATTAACATTATAACTACCTTTTTTCGGTCATGAATTGTCCTGCTTCTTCTTCCTTCTTCCCCCTTTTCCTTCCTATCTGTTTGACTTCTCCATGTTTGTTTTGTGGTTGTACATTGTATGCTATTTTGTAATATTGTCGTGTGTTTTCTAAGTCTTCGTAGGTAAAATTTTAAACACTTATATTTTTATTTTTTTGGGGAACCACAAACTACAAGCACTACTTTTCAGTGGATCCCCCCCCCCTCACCCCCCCCCCCCCCCCATTTCCTCAGAAATTAAGAATTTCTTGTAATAATTTTATTATGTGCAAAGTTTATTTGTATAGTCTCCTGAAAAAATGAATTATGTATGAAGAAAAAGTAATATCTTTGTTTACCTTTCTGTTGGAAATGAAATAAATATGAATATGAATATGAAATGTTGGCATGCTAAGACAAAGAGATAATAAATTGCCTCAGTTAAATTAACATTTTATGAAAAATGTGCGTACGTTTGGGGTGTTTGTACAAACCTAAACAATTCACTTCCCTTTAATGATTTGTTTTCCTATGATGATTTTTTTTCTTCAAAAATACTGTCAGCTTGGTGTTTGAGGAAAGGGTTGTGATTTTTTTATATATTTTACCCAAACAAATTCTACACTTTTGGTTAAACCAACATGATCAACAAAATGGTATTACTGTTACCGTGGTTACAATGTTCATTTAACTTTTGAAACTTTCTTTTAAACTAGCAACTTTCGTTTTGATGTGTTCTAGAAGATAAATACTACAAACCTTCCACTTCTAATATGACTGATGTATGTATGTTTTCCAGTGATGTGTCATCGACTTGTAACAAACATGTTAAAAGCGTTCCATTGTCATCTGTCATTGGTTTGAAGGATATCTCTGATGATGCAACAGTACGCGAAACCCCCTCGTACTGCTGTTGATGCACATAGACAAAAAGTTTGCCCTCTGCTATCCAGTTTAGGTTTGATGATGGTGTGACGGTGTTGTTAGTCTGACAACCTATTGTTATTAAAATCTTCTCTGACCTTCACAACTTTACCACGTATCGGTGCCTGGTCCTTTGAAAGAGTAAGTATCAAACCTAAAGGCGGTTTGAAAAGGCGGTCTGAAAAGAGGAAAGAAGAAATTTGTATCATAGTACCTAACAATATTTGGCTCGAAATGAAAGATTTTTTTTAAATATTATCTTAAGCAGCTGATCATTGAAATATGTATTTATCCAACCTCTGTTTGAAAAAAAACCTTATTCCTCCTGTAATATCTGAGAAAAAAATTGGAATTAATTCAGTAAAAATTCAGTATGGGGAAATTTGAGAGGTATGTCACAGAGATTTTTTCTGCTTTTAGAAAAGTACTATATAAAACCCAATGAACTATGGGAGCGGACATCTTCTTCATAGTAGGTCTATATATCGACCTAGATAATTATTTTGTATGGATACGTGCTATGAAAACTATAATGGACATACCTTTATCGTTAAATCTTCGCAATTTTACTCCTTTATGTGTGCGTATGACACATTAGGATCAGAAACAGATCATTAGTTGGGGAATTCATAATTATCTGGTTAATCTTATTACATGTTCTAACTGCATTCGATTTTTTGGTATGCCAATCAGTATGCATGACAAATAAAGGGTTAACCAGATAGATCGTAAAACGGAAAATAGATCATGACATTGTAACAAACAAATGCATTGTAAACGCACCTTTAATTGTCACGTTAAATATGCACAGCTTTTGTTCTCCAATTGTGCGTATATCACATATTCTCCTGCATCCTCAAGGGAAACGTTGTTCAGAGTAAACGAACTGATATAGCTGTTTTGGACATCCAAACTATGGCGATCAGTGTCCTCACAACTGTCATAGGTCCCAGAAGTTTTGGGTCCATTGCATCTCATCTCAAAATTTGCTCCAACGAAAACCATCCGTTCCTCGTAGGAAACCGTCAGGCAAACTAGATTCAAAAGTAATAAAGGCATAAACAAAGTGGTTTATTTAAGATTTATCCCGTTTTCAAAAGATGTCATAGTTCGGGAGAACCCAAGATGCCATTTTACCATTAATCCTCATTTTCCGTCTGCGGAAATCTTAAATTTAACCGGACAGGGGAAACGACAAGCACAAACAATTAGGAAGGGAAAGTAATTTATTATTTTGTAATGTCTATTTTCCTTACTATCTAGAAATAAACAATACAATAATGTGATAAAGAACAAGATGTATGTCGCTATTCCTTTTTTTAAAGTGACCACCTCCCCCAGGTCTCTCAATGTTATCAGTTTCAAGATTCGTTCTTCGATTTATTGACATCGAAATCATTTTGAACACTGAGTTATTGATATCGCCGAAACAAATGCTTATGCTGATGCTTTAAAGTATTAATATCTATGCTTTTAATATTTTTTTATTTTGGGGGATAAAATGACAAAACCCTCAGCAGGATGGGTTACTGGACACCACTTTGCACGGCCATGCTGAAGAACAGCCATTGGCTGAAGTATGCCACCGTGCTAAAATAAAACAAACAAACAAACAAACTAAAGTTTAGATTTTGTGTTTGTTTGTTTTGTTTTTACTTAAAGGCACGTGGACCAAAGACGCAGGCACGTAGCCACGGGGGGGGGGCAATTTTCCGAGATCGATTAAACTTTTTTAGACCCCTCTTTTTTACCTCAATCGATTAGATGTATGTGCCCCCCCCCCAAAAAAAAAAAAAAAAAAAAATAAAATAAAATAAATAAATAAATAAATAAATCAAAAATCAAAAATCAAAAATCAAACTCTGGCTAGGGGCCTGCAAACACGTAAGGCTGTACATTACGCAAATTATTAAAAAATAATAAAATTACTAAAGGGGTGCAAGGCCCTCTCGAAGAAATTTAGTACCCTCTGTCATCTGACAGACACCTCCCCCCCCCCCCCCACCCCTCCCCCATAAAAGAGAATAATGCCCTCGATGCCCTCGTAAAGAAAAGAAACACATCAACTTCATTCTAACTCTAATGGCTTTCAAAGTGCTTAATTAAATTTACATTTACAGAATGTAATTTCAGATCAAATGATATTTTTTTCGATGAATTATTTGATTGTTGAAAATGATTTGTTTTCCAAAAGGAAAAAAATATTTCCAGGAATATGTTAACACACACCTATGGACCATCTTCACCAGTTTGGAAAGTTGTTAGAGTAATCTACCCTTCATATTTGTATGACATGAATACCTTCCTTGCCCACTCAATCCTTTCTGATTTATGTAACCTGACAAACACATTGTTACTGCGCATATCGCGGTTTAGCCCTAACTCTTTTTCTTTCTTTCTTTCTTTCTTTTTTTTTTTTTTTTTTTGGGGGGGGGGGGGGGGGGTTCCAACTTCTTCGTTTGACATGTTTGGCTTTCTCTCTCAGTGAAAAGTGAGGGACTTGAAAACAAGTTACCCACTCACGGGAAGCTGTAAAGAGCCCAGTACAGCAAGTTCATACAAATCTCTTATAAATTACTACTTCCTCCTATTTCTTCTTAAATAGCATAATATTTAAAAGTGATATTTACTGTACTAACCCTCTAGCATTCAAACAAAAACCTTTACAAAAATCAAACCACTAAGATATTTAGGGTTTTGTTTGAAGGCGTGACTGGTCAACACCCTCAGACAGTAAATTGTCCCGATTATTTTTTGAATTTTCCCTACCATTTTTCCATGAAAATAAGACACAAGACAGGCTTTTTAAAATCTGTCAACACTTAAATTTCTGAAATGGTATATATAGACCCAATTCATAGCTTTGTGACCATTTACATTCACCTAAAATGTAATCAAAGTGTAATAATATAGTTAGGAGAATTAAGGAATCGATCAGATCATTTTTGTCTCAATTTTATCATTAATAATGGTCTGTTGTCACTCAAACTTTCAGATTATCTCTAATTATACATCTGGCATTAAAGATAAAGTTGAGTTCTGGTCATGCGATTGCATTTCGAAGGAAACGGTGTGGAATCGATCAGAAAAGGTTGATCATCTAGCATATAAATATTCGTGTATATTGCAAGGTTCTGGAATCATCAAAATGATAAGAAATTTGACCAAGTCTTTGTAAAGTTACAAGCACTTTACACAGAGGTTATGGAATAATCTCCCCATTCATATACGAGAAGCCCCTACATTAGAATAATTTAAGTCTCTCCTGAAAACCCACCTCTTTCCATAACTGTGATTACCCTCCCTCTCCCAAGTTACATATTTTAAGCGTAATTCATACTACCTTGCAGGGTAATGATATTGTAATTTCTATTGCATAATGTTGTATTTAAGATTTAAAGGTAAAGACCAGTATTGGAAACGCCCCAATTTCAAAAAATGAAATGGAAGCTCTCATTACCAATCATGTGAAATAATATGTTTTGACTAATACATGATGATAAAAAATTTGCCGGGAAACCGCCTACTAATTCATATATTTGGTAAATTTGTTTCTCTCATGGTCGTGTGAGAGATATAGGGTAGTCCCATATACATCTTTATGTGTATAGTGCTTGTAACTTTACGAAGAATGGGCCAAATTTATTATCATTTTGATGATTCCAGAACCTTGCAGATGCTAGATGCTAGATGATCAACCTTTTCTGATCGATTCCACAACATTTCTTTCACAATGCAATCGCATGACCATTACTGGTCTTTACCTTTAAGATACATAATTATTATATTGAATATAATAATTTGTATTTAAGTTGTATTTGAATATTTCACATGGTTTATGATAATTCTGATTCCATATCTGGTTTATTTATAATTTCAATCAATGCTGATGCAGTCCTTATTTTGCAAATTAATGATATTGCAGGTTAATGATATTGTAATTTCTATTGCATAATGTTGTATGATATGTATTTTAAGATGCATAATAATTATTGTTACATTGAATATAATAATTTGCATTTAAGTTGTATTTTAATATTTCACATTGTTTATGATGATTCTGAGTCCATATCTGGTTTACTTATATATTTCAATCAATTTCGATGCAGTCCTTATTTTGTGTAATGTCATATTCTTCTTTGCCGTTTACTTGTAATTCAGTGTTTTTAACAAGTTCCTTTACTATTTCTCACTTTTCCTTCCTTATCCTTTCTTCTTTCTCCTGCGCTTAGAAACATTGTATTAAGCGCATTATAAATGTAATGTAAAATTATTATTATTATTTAAGATGTATATGAGACTACACGAACACGATGTTACATGCCATATTAAGAATATGAAGGCATTTGGGGGTCACAACGATGAGAAACTCTACATTGGACTCACATCCACCTCCTTCAAAGCCAGATATACAACTCACAAAGCAAGCTGCACCCACCAAGAAAAAAGATACCAGATCGAGCTAAGCAAACACACCTGGATGCTGAAAGACGACGGGACACCCTATTAGGCCAAGAGCATTAGGTCAAAATAGGCCTCAACCTGGACATTTTCCATAACAAGCTGATTTTTTCAGGATAGCTCTGGGAATATGTCTAGAATAACATACTAAAAGTCCTCATGAATCCTCCTTGAGCGTTTTCCGCAATCCAAGATGGCGTCCAAAATGGCCGCCATTTCCTGAATTTCTTATAGCTTTGCAACTAGATAACCCAAATACAAAATTTAAATGTCTAAATATATGTTTTTTAGCATAAGGAACTCATTAAAATACATGTTGATACATTTTGAAACACACAAGTAGCTTTAAACCACTTTAGCCCATCCCGAAATCCAAAATGGCGCCCCAAATTGCCGCCATTTCCTGTATTTCTTATAACTGTGCAACTAGATAACCAAAATACCAAATTTAATTGTCTAAATATATGTTTTTAAGCATAAGGAACTCAACCAAATACTTATTAACACATTTTAAAACACACAAGTAGCAGTAAAACCACTTGAGCCCTTCCCGAAATCTAAATTGGCACCCCAAATGGCCACCATTTCCAATTTTATCTCATTGTATTAAAGTAGATAAGTTATGAATGCATTCAAATGCCTATACTAAAAAAGCACCATTGAAATACATATCAGTACAAATAAACCTTTCATTAAATAACTAAATACTTCTTATACATAAAGTATACACACACCCACCCACGCATACACACACACACACGCACACATGCACACATATGGCTGCTTCCATCATCCTCAACGACATCAGACTGACAGTGTGCAACCGTGAAGAGTACTCAACGTCAGATGCCCGGGTTAGATGGAACTGAAAATGGAGACACATTAGTACCAATGTCGCAAAGGCAAAAGTCACACGGTTTCAAACAGGAAATGCACCTCAATAGCACATGCCGTATCATCCCTGCTAGTAGACCAGGTCATTTCTGTCGCCAATATTGTTGGAATAGCTGTGTATATACACCGGAAGTGTGGCTCACGTGAACAGATAGACATCTTGAGCAACATGAGCTTTGTCCTTCATGGAGTGGTTTCATGAAAGTGGCCATGCAGAGTGACTAGTACGAGAATTGAAACTCTGCCCTTCATAAATTTAGACCCCTTTTATCCGAGTACCATCTACACGGCACTATACTTTGCACATTCACAATGTGAAAAACATAACTTAAGAATATGTGCAGTAACATTTGACTAGCCCTCATACATCAAGGCAGCGGAGATTGTTGCTTCTTCTCAAGACCTAGGAAAAGTAATTGTCCGTCTTGGTGGATTTCACCTCCTCATGTCATATCTCGGCAGCATATAGGCCACGTCATGGGCGGAAGTGTGCTTGCAGAGCTATGGGAGACAGTGTACGCCAAAGGGTCTGTCATACATATGCAATCTGGTCATGCATTTTCCCCTTCTCTCCGTGCTCACATTCTTACTTCAGCTGCCCTCATTGGCGTGTTGATGGGTAAACCTGGCATCTTAGACAGCATAGATAAGGACCACTTAGCAAATATGTATGGTGCACTCCTCAACCAGGACACGAAGGTGACTGATGTACCTGAGATCGAAGGAGTGTGTCAAACAGTTAAAGTCAGATCATTTCACAACTCATTGCCGGGCAGCAGGACAAAGTAGGATAGGACAACTTTGGTTGCCATATAACCGACAATTATGTGTCTCTTCTGCAATGTTTCATTCCAGCTGAAAGGACAGGGGACCATCTCAGCTGTGTGAGGGAAATGATACAACATTTCCATGCTGCAGGACATCTTCCCTATGTCAAATCTGCCAGGTTGTATTTACAACAGATGGAAGCTCTAGAGCAAACCATGCCAGGAAATGAATATACACAAGTCGCAGAAAAGTGATAATTCACCATCCGCCATGTGGATTCATTATGGGGTGGAAACTCCTCTGATCAGACCATTGAAAAGTTCCTGATGCGGCAGCTGAAAACATCTAGAGAAATGACTCGTGGACGTGGAATCACAGACAGTACATTGGCTAAGTGGGTTAATGCACTTCCTCGCTGTGTCCATACCTGTGATGAACTGGAACAGTTCACCGGAGTACACACTGGTACATCAGAGCAGCATAAAGACATACAGCAAAGTACCAGGTCAAGAGACAATAAAGATAGATGTATCTTTGTTTGATGGTTGCAGGCACATCACCATTTGCTGGATTTGATACTAATTGCCTGGTCTCCTTGTCAACTGGCATCGTATCTGGCTCATCTGTTTATTGTCATTAACCCGTACGAATCGGCCTAGTAGCGGCATCCGAAACGAATGCATGGTAGGAAGTTTACAGATATCAAGCTACGTACATCGTAAGGACAAGGTAAAGACCATTGGTGCCAAGAGTAAGAGAGAGAAAATCAGGGGACAAAGCACATATTAAAAAGTCAACCCAACGCTACTGTTCAACAGAATCACATGTTTCCTGAATAACAACACTGAGATGGATTCGTTCTTTGCACCCATGCACTTTCCCTTTCAGAGGTGGGGTGATGCGAAAACCAACAAAGAGTTCTCTAGGTCTCCTGCTGAATTCGTTCACCAAGCAATCCAACCTGCCAGAAATGGTCTCGTTGTTTAAGATGGTGGTCGCTTGCTGCAATCAGTTGTTTGGCCACAACTGTCAACCTATGCAGGAGGCGAGTTGACTCAGTCGCTAAAGCGTCCGTCTAGCTGTCGAACCAAAGATCCCGGGTTCGACTCCCACCCAGGCGGATGACTGAAGCCTGCATTATGTGTTAAGGTGCCCCTTCCCTTGTTCATAGACGCAGGTTATGTCATTAGAAATCGCCTGATGTGTCTTTATGCTGTGACAGGGTGTAATACGGTTTCGGCAATATGGTCCACGAGAAAATTGACTATGACTTGCTTGATACATTCGCAGTGGAAGCACCCATGACGAGGTTAAAAAAAGAGCTGGGGAAGCCTTTATGCGGCCAGCAGTTTTTAATATCTTGATGACTATCTGCATACAAACGGGCAATTGGTCGCAGTTCTCTGAGTTCATCCTTTCAGTTAGAAAGTCCACCTCCAACTAGTGCTGCAGCAAATCAACATCCATACCGCACCTATCTACAGTCATTATGTATAAAACGCTTTAGCGACCTTGGTACTAATGTGTCTCCATTTTCAATTCCATCTAATGTTGAATACTCTTCATGGTTGCACACTGTCAGTCTGATATTGTTGAGGATGGTGGAAGCAGCCATATGTGTATGTGGGTGGGTGTGTGTGTGTGTATACTTTATGTATTCATAAAGAAGTATTTTTTTAATGAAAAGTTTGTTGTACTGATATGTATTTCAATGGTGCTTTTCTAGTATAGGCATTTGATTGCATTCATAACGTATATACTTTAGTACCATGAGATAAAAAATTGGAAATAATGGCCATTTTGGGTGCCATTTTGGATTTCGGGAAGGGCTCAAGTGGTTTTTATGCTACTTGTGTGTTTTTAAATGTGTTAATAAATATTTGGTTGAGTTCCTCATGCTTAAAAACATATATTTAGACAATTAAATTTGGTATTTTGGTTATCGAGTTGCACAGTTATAAGAAAAACAGGAAATGGCGGCAATTTTGGGCGCCATTTTGGATTTCGGGATGGGCTAAAGTGGTTTAAAACTACTTGTGTGTTTCAAAATTTATCAACATGTATTTTAATGAGTTCCTTATGCTAAAAAACATATATTTAGACATTTAAATTTTGTATTTGGGTTATCTAGTTGCAAAGCTATAAGAAATTCAGGAAATGGCGGCCATTTTGGACGCCATCTTGGATTGCGGAAAACGCTCAAGGAGGATTCATGAGGACTTTTAGTATGTTATTCTAGACATATTCCTGGACCTATTCTGAAAAAATCAGCTTGTTATGGAAAATGTCCATGTTAAAACTAATGCTCTTGGCCTATATACACAATATCATGGAGAATCATCCGGCACGCCCAACCATACTCACCCAGAACAAATCGCTGCAACCTCTGCCTATGGGTAAAGTACCACATCATCACTGCTGAGAAATCCACCATCCTGAACTCTAGAACCGAACTCATTTCCACATGTAAACATAACAGAAAGTTTCTACTCTCTCAATATGGTTAAACCCCTCCCCCCGTACCACCATGACCTTTCCCCTTACCCTTAAACCACTCAATTCCACTATTGTATTCTTGCGTATTTGACTGTGTCTCTTTTGTATTCTTGCCTGAAAGCACATGAGTGTTTTTAACATTGCCTTGTATACAATGTATTTAATTGCTGATGAGCCTTCTAGTGAAACATACTGTACAACTCTTACCAATAAAGTTTAACCTTTCCAACTTCTATGTCTATATATATATATATTTATAACCCTACATGGTACCTTAGGTGGACATCATAAAAATCCTAACCCTAACCCTAAACCTAACCCTATTCCTAACCCTAACCCTAACCCTTATCCTAACCCTAAACCTAACCCTAATGTCTACTTAATGACCCATTTTTTTTACTCCAAATGTCCCGCCAATGACGCCTTTAATAAAATTACACATATAGAGAGAGATATATAAACAAAATCGGGCCTTTTTTATGAGAAATAAAACGTAAAAAACGTTAAGAGGACACAAAATTGTCCTCCTAATGACAATGTCTACTTAATGACAATTTTTTTTTCTCTCCAAATGTCCCTCTAATGACGCCTTTAGTAAAATATATAAAGATACCAACAAAAAACAATAGAGTTATGCTCGGAGCTCCAGAAATATACAAAAATATAAGAAATAATGATGTACCGTACACGGAGAAATTGTTAATTAATCACTTCACAAAGTCCTAAGGGCGCAAATCTTTAAAAGAAATCTTTGTGTACGGAACATCATTATTTCTTGTATTCGTTTGTATATATATATATATATATAACCTTACATGTTGTATTAACAAGACATTTACATATAACCCTAAATGGTACATGAACAGGATATTATAAAAACTGATATATTTCCCTAACCCTAAATTCAAAACAATATAACTAATTAAACTAATGAATAAACCTATTGTTTCATGGGAGGCCTATTGTTTCTTGGGAGGCCTATTAGTTTCCTCTGTCAGCAAACGTACGTAGAGGGCATCAATTAAATTATTTAATCGTTAACAGGATATGAAAATGTCTTGCTTATGACCATATCTACTTATAGATTCATTTTAAAAACTAAATATGTTCTTCTAATGACGCTGTAAGGTATATATATATATATCCCTTCACTCAAAAACGACTATTTTTTATTTGTGTGTATGTTTATTGTTGTGTATATTTTTCGCAAACATTGCTGTTTATTTTTGTTAATAATTTCTTCGTGATATTCAAGAGAGCGACCCATAGAAACTACAGAATGAAGTTGTGTAAATTTGTTTTCTTTTCAGTTCAAACATTAAAGTACATACATTTGTTGGTAATGTTGATTAACCCCCAATTTATACTGAGAACGAAAATATGTTGATCGGTAAAGTTTTCAATTGCTCTATAAATAGCCAATAAAGAAATGTTTTTTAACTCTTCGTCATGAACTTCCCTTTAAGAAAAAAAATCTATATCAGCTATTGCCTGTTTGTCTCTCTCTCTAGCCTGATTTATAAGTATATCGTTTACTATTGCTCTCCCTCATTCCTCTCATCCAAGAAAAAATAATTTCTCTCTCTCCCTCTCTCTCACTTTCTATCTTCCTCTCCCTCTTTCCCTCTCTATCTCTCTCTCTCTCTTTCTCTCTATCTCTCTCTATCTATCTCTCTTTCTCTTTCTATCTTTCTTTTTCGTTCTATCTTCCTCTATCTTCCTTTCTCTTCTCTCACCTTGTTTCTCGGTAAACAACTTTAATAAAGGGACCGCAGAGCTGATGACATATCAACACGAGCAAACATTACATGCGGTTTTAGCTGTTGCCTTTATTAATAACGATAAATATATGTGCTATTTAAGCAATCCTTAGTCGTATCAAATAAAATAGAACACTGTATACAAGCTTATTTACAATGAAACAATACCGACGCAAAATTTGAAATTGAAGTCCTACGTATTGAATATGACAATAGTGTTAAGGCAAATATACTATATTGCATAATTGTCACCCTGCGCTTTTTTTCTTCATTTGCTGGAGTAAAACAGTAATCCGTGCGACGTAATTATCATACCATACACATCAGTATTTGTATTCTTATTTATTTGTTGTACATACATACATTATCACATACCTTGATACTTTATTTTCTTCCACTCATTATTAATCCGTTAATATTTTCAAGTACCATCGTAACAAAAATTGCATTACTGTTTTCGACAAAATCTTCTTCACCCATTCGAAATTGAAATGTTGCATGATATATAACAAAAACTGAAAACAGCTTGTGCATTTGTAGCATTCTCTTTAATCTCCCTATGTCTCACTCTCTTTATATATATTTTTTTTTCCTTCTTTCTCTCTCTCTTTCTCTTCACCTCTCTCCGAAATATTAACATGGTCTTGAATTGGAGAGATTCAAGATTATAAACACATTACCAAAACAGTCTATTTAAATATCTATCATTATTTATAAACATATATGCTCCTTTAAAACAAACTTTGTACAGTATTATTGATAAGGTTCGGTTTACTAAACTATTAATAGTACTTACTATATTGGATTGATTAAGCATAACTGTTGATTACAAACTAAATGTATACTAACATCGATTTCGCCACCAGGCTTTGTCCAACCTGGATTTAGGATTTGTTCTAGTAAGTAACGAGAGGGGTTTAATACAATCACTTGTAATTATCATCGCCTGCTTGTTTCCTTTCCTTTTTGATAACCAATATCGTCTCTGATAGTCATATTTCATTTGTTGGGTAAGCGATACTCCAAGATCACTTTCATATATTAGTTTGTCACGCATCTCAAACTTTCGACTATTAATCAAATCACGATATCCCCCCTGCATACTATTCATCAACATATGACACTACGCTGCTCTAAAACGTTTAAAATGAATAAAATATAGAATATTATTCACAGAATATGAAATAGATGATTTTCGCAATGGTAAGTTCTATGTGCACTTATTTAGATAATACAAATTAAATTCTGCGTCAATGATACATTTTTCAACAGTTTTTCTTCTCCAAATATAGAGAAATAACCGTTGATGTGAATTAGTTTGTTTAATCTTAATCGATATACACACGGACAAATGTTTAATAACCTTGTTAATTATATTTGGCCTAAAAAATAACTTTTTTTAGCCAACCGGTTGAGAAGGTATATTGCAATTTTGTTTTATAATAAAACAATAAACAAAACAAAACGCATCTTCTCTTGAAGACACATATGATAACATTATAAATGTAATTGTCAATTGAAACATTATAAAGCTCTTTTTTTCTTCTTTTTACTGTTCTTCATATTATTTCTCTCGTCGGCTCTTTTGCGTCTTGTCAACTACAGCATACTCTACTTGCGGGTTATGGTAAGCCTGTAAACAATAGAGAAATAGAAAATATATAATTACCAGGAAATTAATCGCTGATTTCCTGCTTTACCATTCACTACTTTCAATTTCAATTTCAAAGTGCATTTGATGGTTCCGGTATAAAATGTGCTCATCATGTTACAGAAATTCTCCTGTGCCACTTTGTATTGATCGTTGAATGCAAATTCTAAAAGCTTTAGATTTTATAACCGTTTAAAGTAAAAAGTTGTTCTATATCAGTGTAATTAACAGGGTTGCCATTGAGCTTTTTAAGAACGGGAATGGGGAATTGGTAAAAACATTGTGGTATAAAAAGGAATCCTTCCGTCATTTGACGCCTTTTATTGAGGTGTTCAAGATAAACGAGAATGAGGTATTCTTATAATCAAACAATTTCCATCTTTATATTTTCCGCTTTCAGGATATCGATTAACTTAAAAATCTGTATTATTATTTGTTTTGCATTTCAAACGGTACGATAGAAATGCAACATAGGATACACAGCATGAAAGAAAAAATGCCCTTCCCTGCTGCACCTCCCGAACTTGCCTGGAAGAAAAAAAAGGAATGTGAAATTCCTATAACCCGTAACTCTTTTCTCCCGGTTCCAGGAAATGCACCCGGGGATGCCTAAAATATTATACATAATCAGATTAAAAACAGACAAAAACAACAACTTATTGATGACAATGCATAATCTTAAGCTCGGTAAATTGCAATATGGTATCTGAGGTATCACTGGCATGCCTTTCTAGGTGAAGCAAACAAAAAATATAAATAACAGAAATTGGAATTGAATAATAATTTTTATGTTGCACTTCAGAAAGATTTGGGGGAATAAACTTGAGATGTGTGATAGAAACAATCATACCGTAATGCCGAAAATACAAATCAATCTCCAAATATTCAAATTATATATTAAATTATAATCATATCGAAACATCAACTTTTGATGTTTTTAACATGTGTTCATAATGTATTCAAAGTAAGATTTTAGTTGTTTAAGAAAAGAGGAAAGTGAGACAAGGACAATCGCATCCATGAGTGAGAAAGGTAGGTTATTCCAAATTCCTGGGTATTTACGAGTTGGGGACATGAACGAGACCTGGGTTCTTGATGGGAGATGCACGAATGTAAGGTGATCAGGTTGCCTATTTATGACATAATGTCGAGTAGTATCCTGAAATAAAGACCTTATCGAAGATGACTGCTCGTACAAAATAATGTAAAACAACAAATAAATTAATCTCGTACATAAGTAAATGTACTAAAAAGGGAAACTTTTCCCCAAAGTGTAAGACTACCATCTGACATAGGAAAAAGGTGAACTCTTAACACTGACCATATTCCTTTGGTGAGCTCTTGATTGACCTTTCTTTCTCTCTTCCCTAGTTGTGTCTACAACTGCATACTCGGCCTTCAGTATTAGATTAAGAAAGAAAATATGAAATGTGATCAGTTTCGTGCAAGAATAAGTCAACAATAAAACAAACGAAAGCTTTACCTTGAGTATTTCAAGCCTTTCATAACGTATCGAACACACGTGACTGACCCTGGCACTTAACAAAACTAACTAAACTAAAAATTGCAACAACATCTGAACATCATGGCAACTACAGAAAAACAGACAAAATATTAAAGAACTTCTTTAGAGAAAATGTATTATAGTCTTATGATACAGGGTTATTTTCTCTTTAAAACTTTTCAACATTTTACGCAGGGGAAATTTCGTTATTAACTTTAAGTTTTTGTTAACTTGATGTTAGCTTTCTTTCAAATTAGGCAATACTTGTAAAAATTAACAGTGTGAAACAATTGTATTTTGCTTTCTAAATCACCTCCAACATCACACTAAAAACATGTGGTGCTTGGATTCTTGGTATTTTCATTTTAATGTCATTAAAAATGTTTTTGAAAATCAAAATGAATATCAGATATTACATTAAAATACCTTTAATGCATGAAAGCAACAAAGATTTGTGTTAATTTATTAATTAATTAAATAGTTGTTTAGGTCCTTAAAGTCCTGTGCTTGTCCTACTCTAAATACTTTCGTTATTAACTTTAAGTTTTTGTTAACTTGATGTTAGCTTTCTTTCAAATTAGGCAATACTTGTAAAAATTGACAGTGTGAAACAATTGTATTTTGCTTTCTTAATTACCTCCAACATCACACTAAAAACATGTGGTGCTTGGATTCTTGGTATTTTCATTTTAATGCCATTCATTTTTTTGTTGAAAATCAGGATGAATATCAGATATTACATTAAAATACCTTTAATGCATGAAAACAACAAAGATTTGTGTTAATTTATTAATTGATTATATAGTTGATTAGGTCCCTAAAGTCCTGTGCTTGTCCTACTCTAAATCATTGTATGAGATATAAATACTATGGTTACCAGTCCACTTGCTGATGCAGTGTACACATGCGGTATATTTCCTCCACTTCCAATCTTCTTTCTTAGTGACTGTTCTGGTTGTACAGCATCTCCTTTCTGTTTCGATATGATATGAAAGTGTTCAGATAATAAGTTCTGGTACTGGGAAACTATAACTCCCTTCGTCGGTCCAAAGGATGTTATATTACACACCCTACCCATTAATGTCTGTATTATAGCAGTTACTTCTGGGAATCCAATATGATTTCACCCCCTTAAACTAAAATACTGTTTCTTTGTACAGATTTCTATTTCAGTAAATAAAGGTAGAGATTTGAATGAAAGAAGAACATAAAGAGCGTGATTGACATGTATGTAGGAAATATTGATCTTCTTCAAAATAAAACCTTTTGCACGAAGCTTTTGTAAAGAAATCGTACTTTTTAGTGACATCTCTGCATTCGGCTCACAGCATATGAATGTAGTTCAAATCAATTATATAACCCACTCAAAATACCACTAAAATCCTCAAATAAAAAGAATATCAAATGAAATTTCAAGATAACATACAAAATGAAACTAAGCTGTTGATGTTAATCAAATGTATCAGGAAACAAAATATATAAGCATATCATGAATTAACTCGAAATTTCATGTAAAAGAGAAATCCTGTAAAAAACAAAATGTTTATGTATTCATTAATCAAAACAGAAGAATTGAAGAAAAAAAAAAGAAGAAACGAAAACAGAAAAAAGAAAAAGAAAATAAAAGGGGAAAATAACAAAGGAAAAAAAAGAATGGAAAAAATCATGCGTATTCGATTCATCTTCTTTTTTAATATCGGAAACATTAGAAATAAAATTTTAAAAAGGGGACATGTGGGTACAAACAGGTCAACCGAAGTAAATAAATGGTAAAACATTAAACTAACATTGTATGATGAAGCCCATTCAATATAAATGCTATATGTAGAATACAAACATGTTTCATCATTCGTGCATTTTATGAATAATACGAAAAGGTGAACGTGTCCGTCTGCGTGTTTGTTCATGGACATGGTGTACACAATATGCACACAGAAGAGATTACAAGAACAAGTTCGATGGGGAATACAGAAGAGAGAAGTAAGACAACAAGTTTGATGGGGAATTTCAATGAGGATTTCAAGTGCTAAGGAGAAACTGGCTCTTGAAATGATTATTTTAAAAACGTGTAAATAGAAAGATATTCGATCAAGTGTGTGCATTGTGGAAGTATCCTGTAAATAGAGAGTTTCTAAGGTATAGGATATATCAAATAAAATAAGTTGCCTATTAATACCTGAGCAGATGATGAACCAAGATTTGAAGTAATGTTTCGTTGTTTATCGACTGTAGCATACTCGACTGACGGATCCAGAGGCCCTCTCTACAGAAATGAAAATAGTATGGTATGATGTGACACCCCATCGTCTTCTTGTTTAAAGCACACAATCAAAAACAATATGCATTTCTGTCTTTTTTTGTCTAAGATTCCTTACAACGTTGAGAGTTGGCTACATGCATTTAAATAGCTTGGTTTAATATCTATATGGCCGATTATGTACGCCCATGTATGAACTAAATGTCTAGTAGTTTGTCTGTTTATTTACTGTGTTTTTTTTCTTCAATTTCAACCTTGTAACGTGAAGCATATTTTCATCTCTCCCTCTCTCTAATGGAGAAAGAAAAAGCCAGAGTACAGAGAGAGAGAGAGAAAGTGTTGCTAAAATATGTAAAAAAATATATATGTTTATATATATATATATAGAGAGAGAGAGAGAGAGAGAGAGAGAGAGAGAAGGTCTTAAATGCTCACGCAACAAATTAATCATATATATAATTATATGCATGTATGTATGTATATATTGTTGTATATAAGGAGGTATTAAGTGTGTGTAAATAACCAGTGGTGTTGAGTATACAGTATGAGAATGATCTCCATGGCCAAAAATATGAGTATTTACTACATTACCTAGTATTATATTTCGATAGAGCATTCTTAAAGCCTTGCCGCTAGGACATGCAAAAGAAAGATTATTTTCAGGTTTAATTAGGAAGTAATCTTAATACTACTTACCAAAGCTGAAGAGATATCTAGATCTAGTGTGTGTTTGTCTGCCCGGCATTTTTCTGATCGCGGCTTTTTGTTTACTACAGCATACTCAACATCGGGATTTAGCGGAACCTGTATATATCCAAATATATCGAGTACAATTTAGAAATGACTTAAAATGAAGATAATATTCCAATTCGTTTCGTCGTCTCAAGAACAAAAGGAAAATGTGCTACCAATGTAAAATCAAATTCGACAGTGTCTAGCAAAAGAAAAAATGTAATTTCCTTTTCCCTCATATCTTAATTTATTCTTTTATTTTTCGTTAAAATGCATTTTGCACAACTTCTTTGTTTCTTTCATCCCGTAGAAAATAGACATTTTAGATAAAAACAACGTTTCATGAACCGATGAAAAGAAGAAGAAAAAAGCATTACAGTTTTGACCCTTGCACAAGCGTTGGACCTGGCTCCCATGGTCCTGGTCTGATCTCTCTCGACGGTATCATCCGCAGGACACACGAGTGACTGAAGCGGAATACGGTCCTGGCTTCTCTGAGCCATTCGGCGATTGGTTTGAGCCACATGAGATGGAACGGGTAAATGGGGAATAGATGGGTCAGCTGTGATGGTTGGGATAGGGGGCAGAGCTCCTCGGTCATTCCCCGTTGGTTGCGTACCTGGTCCTTGAATGTTGTCGAGTTCTCCAGGAACTCTTCCTGTAAGCATTATACACCCATAAATACCTCAAATACATGGCATATATAGACAGGTGACCCTAAAAGAGAAGTGGCCACTAAGATAGAAATAACATACGAATTATAAATCTTTTTCTTATCTAGACTAACAGAGATTTTTACAAAATATAAAAATGCATATTATTTTACAAAAGTTATGAAAATACGAACATCTAACTGTAATGCAGTAGATCATTTTATATTATCCAAAAAATTAACTAAGTATTATGAGATTCTTGATCTGTTTTAACGACATGCTGTTTCCTCATATTCCCCTCCTCTTCCCATTTAGTCCCTTAAATCAGCTCTTCCTCTATTGACAGCTCACTTATTTATTTAATGTGAACATATTTGGCAACTTTGAGCCACCTTTATCTAAAACAAAGGGCATTCATCCCTCCCAACCTAACGGTGTGTAAATATTTGGTTTGCTTATAAGAACATTTAAAAAAATCCACTCAATTTGTCACGGTTGCATTGATTATATATAATTCATGTTTCCCTTGTGTAGTCACCCAGCATTTTCAATGTAATCTTGGACTTGTACACTTAAAATCACATTCAAATTGAACACACCAATGTACTCTATGGCCCGAATTCACAAAGGAGGTTTGTCGACAAACCGTGGTTTATATACGTCATATGACGCGTTTTGACGCGTTTTTTACAAAGCTGGTTTGTAAAAAAACAAAAGGAGGTTTGTCGAAACAAAAAGAGGTTTGTCGACAAACCGAGGTTTGTCGCCAAACCTCCTTTGTTAATTCGGGCCATTTAGTTTGAATCTCTTATATTCCGGCAACCACATCATGCCGTTGATGGTGTCTTGGTTAGCTAACATTTTCAACCTGTCACGGAATTCTGACCAAAAAAAAAGTATTTTATATTGAAAAAACTGTTACCATTGTACTTTTTTCTCCATCTCCGAAAGACGAATATGAAGACAATGACAATCATGACGAGACATACTGTGGCTCCTACAGCGTACACGGCAAGTGACACCATTTCCATTTCTAGAGAGAAAGATTTATTTTATTAAGAAGAGCATCACCCTAAATAAATTGAGTACATGGATGATTGTGTCTATTGTTAAATGCTGTCCGTGCTGATATCGTTGTAAAAGACTATAATATAATATAATAACTCTTACGCCGAGTTTCCTAAATACATATTCGTTAGAGCATACCGGTGAAGGTAAACTTATTTCTAAAGGTTAAGTGAGAGCAAGTACATTATGTAATAATTCAAATATCATTTAATTACCTCTAATAAATACAAGTACTGATATATACTCATGCCTCAAAATACAAACACAATTCATTGATGCATACGCACATATGCAATTAATATTTTAGATGTAATACCTTCAGTTGATTTGCAGACCACATGATATGTGTCATCATTAATGGTCAGGGAGCAATCGTCTAAACTAACAACGATCCATGTACATTGAAACCTGATATATTACAGAAAAATGCACTTTTCCGCTTACAGATTTTCGAATTACCTCATCAAAATGTTTTCTGCATTACTACATTTCTAGCAAATATGTGATATATCATACATTTACATATAAATCTGGAAGAAACGGAAAGTTACCTAGCTTTAAATGATTTTTGGGGGCCTATTCAGAATAAGAATCCCGGATATTTCGCACCCCAAAAGAAAATATATATCAACATTATTAAAATAACATAGTTAAACGACCTTTAAAGGACCATCCATGAAGAACAAAACGTTGTTTCTCATGGAGTGTTTAAAAATTACCTGACAGGAAATAATTCATTTTTGAATCCATCCTACCTGGCAATTCACCGGTATTAGCCACGGTTATAATTTGAGGATGGTCTGTAGATGCCAGATATATTGAACCTAATAAAAGAAAGAAAGATCTGAGTTTATTTTCTTTATCAGCATTCGATCGAATTATGTTGTGTCTTATTCATTGCAATTTCTGAAATTAGGTATTCAATTATTAAAGAGATGTTAATAGTATCCCACATCACTAGGACTGAATTTTTAAACCCACATAATATAATTTCTATCGTGTAAAAAATTGAAAGCTTTTTTCCTTAAAATATTTAATGCTATCGGTAGAAGTGGTTGAAGTACATGTAGACAGTTCGTGTTTTATTTCTTACCATTAAGCGCGTTGAAGTATTCTTTTGAGCAAACCCCTGGGCATAGAGAGGTCTTTGACACACAGCAGGACAGAGAGATTACGTTTGAATCAGGCTTGTAGCTAGCCAATTGTAATGCTTCTGCATTTTCCCACGAAGCGTTCGTATTTTCGTTTTCTCTCCCATCCTGGTAAGATGTGTTGAAGAAGAAAGATGACGACGTCAGATTGAAGTTGCTGGTATTGGTTTGACAGCTCAATGCACTCTCTCCATCGAAGATAAAGTCATATGAGTCGTGTTTGACGATTTCAAGATGCTGCACACATACTGCGAACAAAAACATTCCTTCGAATTCAATTTTATTTCAACTTATAAATTAAAAATAACATACATGCATTTACGTATACATTGTTACAACAATATAACAGTTGCTTGGTCAGTAGTCGCCAAAAAGGAAGTGACCTCTATATTAAAGTAGCTGACCAAAGAAGATACATAATTAAAAAGATAAAGGCCAATGACACAGTGCAGGCACATGACAAAATACAACATTACCCCCACAATAATGCACAACACGGTGCCTAGCATATTTTAACATTAAAGATAAATAACTGGTTCAAATTAGATTAATATGTTTTTACCCCTACTTATAAAATCTTTCAGCGATTGATATTTAATTGATGAGGGAAGTGAATTCCAAGCGATTTGTCCTTGGTACATATTAGATGGCTATGAATATTGCAATTTAGATTAAAGTAAATTAAGAGTGTTTCAGGGAGAACATGTTTTTGACATACAGCGTGCTTCTATTAGAAGCCATTATCCGGTTACTGGCCGATAAGGGATAATTTTTTCCTAATAGAAACTGAGTTTCTCCGCCATTATCCGGATAATGGCCGTAAGAGCTGTGACGCGTTCACCGGCAAAATTATCCTTCTTTTAGAAGGATAATTGCAGGGAAAGCTAATCGGATAACGTAAGTAGAAACACACCCCGTTCCAATTGAGTGCACATAGTGGAGAGAAACCTGAAATTGGAATGATCACGTGATCGGAATATTTTACCCCGACGCGCGACACTAAAATCACCGGTTGACCTAGCAGTCCCACAATACTTTGCGGTGACCTTAGCCAGAGTTCGATGAACTTTTATTCACGGCCTATTAGCCCGCGTAATGGGAGCAGTGTACTTATCCGGATAGATAGAAACTGCCCTTCCCTGGCATTATACGCTATTTTCTTTAACCGGATAAAATCAGAATAACTAATAGAAACACGCTGATAGGTAGATTAAAATGCGTATTTTGTATGATATACTGTAGATCATTAAAAACAAAAACAAATCGAGGGAACTAGATATAGGTGATGTATGGGCAAAACGTGAGGAATGGATGATAATAATAAGTGCACTTTTTTGTAATTTGACTATATAATTGTGCCTAATGAGGCAACAGACGAGTTCTCCCCACGCAATTATTTTATAATATAGGCTAAATGCGGAAGGACAGTTGAATGATTTATCATTTTGTAGTATGATAATAGGAGAAGTTTTTAGTCTTTGTAACATTCCAATATTGTTTTTACATAATCTATTGCATAGGTAATTTACTTGGTCAGTCCAATTCAATTCATTATCGATAGTTATTCAAAAAAATGTAAGTGAAGTCAAAAGCTTTACCTTAGAACCACATACATACTTTTATCAATGTCCCATTTTCTCTTCATAAAAAAAAGGATTTTTCTTCATAATGATTGTAAGTTTATTTTGATAATAAAAATGCGTTGTAGAATAATGGAAGCATCATAATAAAAATAATAATAATAATAATCTTTTAGTCCACTCCAAATTGTATTAAACCGAAATGAAAATTCTTTTTGCCCAATTGATCGTGAGCCCGGCAGCCACTGAGCAGCGCCAGATCAACGTTGCTCTATCCCTTTATTGTTGAACGCCAAACAAGGTAGCAGCAAGTAATTACTGTATGAAACAAACATATGAACGTTCAATTTTATTCCCTTTATTACAAAATATTAACAGTTCATCAATTGAATTGAGCAGGAACAATTGAGACATTTTATAAATGTATATATGTCAAAGTCAGACTAGCTATAAACAGGAAAATGATTAGAAATGTATGTAATAATTATACCCGAACCGATTCAGCAAGTAACAATTGTAATTATATTATCGAGTAGAGAAGCCGATTGTTCAGTAAGTCGGGTGGGGATTTTATGAGAGGAAACATTGAGTAAAGCATTACGATTTTAAAAAAAATGTGAACCTTGCAAACATTCACAATTGATATCAAAATCGCACATAATAAAAATACTACTTTTTTCTCTATCTACCATCTCAAATACATCAGTAGAAGATGAAAAGATGTCATCTGTTTTTGGTAATTAGAAGAAATAGAATATTGAATTTCAAGACCTGCATTAAAGGGACTTGGTAACATTGTTCAGATGAGAGATAGTGGTGCTAAGGTAGTGACTTCAATGCTAGATGTACAATTAAAGATAATCTGAAAATTTGAGTGAAAACGGACCACTATTCATGGTACAAATTGGGAAAACTGATCTGATCGATTCCTCAATTCTCACAACTATATTGTTACAATTTAATTACATTTTAGGTGAATGTAAATCGTCACAAAGCAATACAATGGCTCTACATTCCATTCCAGACATTTAAGTGTTGACAGATTTTTTATAGCCTGTTTTATGTCTTTTTTTCATGGAAAAAAAGGTTGGGAAAATTCGAAAATGGGTGGGAGAATTTACTGTTAATCACTGTTAGAGGGTGTCGTACATCGACGCCTTCAAAGAAAAACATAGATATCTTCGTGGTTTGAGGAATTTTTCAGGATTGTTTGCATGTCAGAGGGTTAGTATAGTAGAAGGAATATAGTAAGTAATATTTTATACCAAAAATTAAGCAATTTTTTCATCAACCTCCAACAATGTTACCGAGTCACTTTAAGTGGTGTGTTTCAATTTAAATCAAGACAACGTTTGTAGCTAATGTCAGTCTAAATGAAATTAATAACACCTCGACCACGCTTGTTATTTATATTATTGTTAACAAAATCACAATTGTCAACATTATAAAGAGATAGCAGAGATATATCGTTGATCCATGTTTTTCATATACAAATTTTAAAAAAAGTTGCATCGACAAAGATCTAAGAATTCCAGACAAATTATTAAAGTTACAACATAAGTTTCTACAGTAAATATCACCAAATATTTGTTTTAAAGCAATGTTATCTGAAGTGAGGAGCATGTAATTGACACAAAATTGTTATATTCATCTGGTGTGTAGGATAGGCTTTCATATGACCTTGATCATTTTTGGAATGAGCTGAAGTAAACAATTCTTGCAGGGTACATGAATTAATTTCAGGATTTTGGCAATACATAGACATTTCAGGAAAACACTCTGGCCCGAATTCACGAAGGAGGTTTGTCGACAAACGTCATATGACGCGTTTTGAAGCGTTTTGAAAAATCTTGGTTTGTTAAAACGCGTTTGACATACACCGAGGTTTGTCGACAAACCTCCTTTGTGAATACGGGCCAAGGTGTATACAAAAACATATTGTTAATTAATATATTATGTTACAATCAAATAGCGCATTACACGATACACTTTAATGCCCTTTACATTAAATACAACTTTACATAACTATCAAATATTTCAATGGTTGGCTTTAATTCTACAATACTAATTTGTTTTACAAAGAATGACAATATAATTAGAACATATTACTTTATAATACGACTACGGGTACAGTTAAGTACAGTAGAATAAGAAAAAAGGTGACTCCAATCTAGTACACGTCATACATTTATCATTACAATTCTCGCTTGAACAGTAACAGAAAGTGAATCATAATACATACCTTCTACTTTTAATGTGATCGAGGTATTAATATTTCCCGATGGTTCATCTTTGTTCTCTATTCGGCATGTTAGAATGGTTCCATTTTGACTCGCCCTTGGGGTAAATGACAATGCACGACTACCGTTGTGAGGATTACTCTCATTGCATGGGTGAGGAAGATCAGAGCAACTGGGAAACCACTGGAGATCCACTGATGTATTGGCAAGGCATCTTATCGTCGTATTGACACCAGCCCTGACCTTGAGAACGCTGGAGTTGATTGTTGTCCCTTGATTCTCGTTTATGAGGGTTAAACCCACTGGTGGCTCTGTGATGGAAAACAAAATCATAATATTGGAGGAGCTTTTTTTAAACAGATATATGGCGCCATATAAAATGACATAAATCATCATTATCATAACCATTTCACAGGTGTAACACTTGTTCCTTTGCATTTAAAAACACATTGGCCTAATTATGCAGAGCCTACTTTTTATGATAATCCCCAGTGCGTACATTTATCATTCTAGGAGTAGCAATGTCATCAAATAGATATTTTGAAAGATTGGATATGTACATTGTATTGACTGAAAACAGTCAATTTTTCAATTTGTATCTAAATTCCATGCAACTTAATTTTGTCACTTTAGTTGTATGCATCAGATATATTATTTGCAAACAGAATACTCGAGAATATCCGGTATTAATTTATTTGATAGTTTGCTTGGGCGACATTCATATGCTTTTAGTAATTATCTATTTTTTCATTTTTTTTCAATTCAACGTAAATCTTTGACGTTAACTCAACATCCATTATTGCCTCTTAACTTAAAGGGACTTAATAACATTGTTCAGATGAGAAAAACAGTGCTAAGTAAAGCGTTGGTCACATCCCACCGTGCGTGTTTTTAGTCCGTACGGTTTTTGGGGAGGCCACGGCCGCCACGTTTTTCTGAAAACGTAGGGAGGGAGTGGCAAAGGCAGGGAGGGAGTACCGGCAACGCGCGTCACACGCACTGTGTAAGTACGTGGCCCGCACGCCACGCCTGGCCGTGAACGGTTGCGTGCATCGTACGTTGCGCACGTGGTAAGTGCGTTGTACGTGCTTACAACGTGCTTACAACGTACGGTCTCCGTGCGGTTGCCACGTTATCGTACGGAGGCCGTACTTACAAGTGCTGCTCACGTACGGTGTCCTTGCTCACTCGCATGTTGTAAGTGCGTGCACGTGCGATGAACTCGGTGTTTATATAGGACGACATTCCGATGTTCTCCAGAAGTCCCAGCTGTTGCTGCCTCAAGATGCCGCCCATTCCACTGAAGAGACTAATACTGCATACATCAGTGCGAACAACGTGCGTTGTAAGTGCTTACTCGGTACGGTGCACGTGAGTTCTGTGTGCTCATTTGATAGCTAAACTGGGGAAGTGGCGAGTAAGCACGTACGGACCACGCACTTACCACGTGCGCCTTTAAAAGACGCACGGAGTCAGTGCGTTGTGCGCTCGTTGGCAGTACCGGGCACGCACGTCACACGCACTGGGGTGAATCGGTAGCCCGAACGCAGCCCGAACGCAGCGATAGTTCCTCGTGCACTAAAAGTGCTACGGTGTGTCTGCTTGCTCCCAAATCCGTACGGAGGCGGTACTCAACACGTACGGATACCCACATTTTGCCCACGTTTTTGCACGTAGACAGCACGCACTTGCAAGTACGGCGGGATGTGACCACCGCATTAGTGACCTCAGTGATAGATGTACAATAATTAGAGATAATCTGAAAGTTTGAGTAAAAACGGACGATAACAGTCGGGGAAAACTGATCTAATCGATATATTAATTCTCCAAACTATATCATTACAATTTAATTACATTTCATGTGAATGTAAATCGTCACAAAGCAATAAATTGGCTCTATATACCATTCCAGACATTTAAGTGTGGAAAGATTTCTTAAAGCCTGTTTAATGTCTTATTTTCAACGAAAAACGGTTGGAAAAATTCAAAAATGGTTGGGAGAATTTACTGTTAATCACTGCTAGAGGGTGTTGCACAGTGACGCCTTCAAAGAAAACCATAAATATCTTTGTGGATTGAGAATTTTTCAGGATTTTTTCCTTGTTAGAGAGTAAGTAGAAGGAATCTAATAAGTACATTTCATACAAAAATTAAATTTTGTCACCAACCTTCAACAATGTTACCGACATGCGCGTACACAGGGGGGGGGTTGGGGTTAAACCCCCCCCCCCCCTTGAGTTTTTTTATGTGTATGTTTCATGTATTTTTTTTGGAAACCCCCCCCCCCCTCCTTTTGAGATTTTTTTTTTTAAATAAATATTAAAAAACAATGGCTGACCTAAAAAAAAGGTGACCTTACCCCCCCCCCCCCCCCCCCCCCCCCCCCCCCCCCCCCCCCCCCAACGGGACAAAATGCTTATTCAGAGGCTGGCTGAGTCGTTGCGTAAATTTTGGGCCCGATTTAAAAAAAAAAAAACTTTGAAAAAATCCTGCGTACGCCACTGGTTACCGAGTCACTTTAATGAGGAGGCTGAGTCGTGGTTAAGATGAAAAAAAATTGGGAGCTCTTTCACTGTATGTATGTCAAATTGGAAGAATAACATGATGTAAATGCCTCCCGAAAATAATTTCTTTTATAATGTCCTTCTTTACGAAAAATTATAAGAAATAGCTCGATCGAAAATTAGTGACTAGTCCCGTGTACCCAATTAATGTATCAAATTTAAGTAATGTACAGCGATATTTGTTCGCTTTATTTTAATTGGTATGATTCCGACCCTTCATGATAGGCATCTATTCTTGTGTACTATACATAATCAACCTTTTTTTTTTAAAAGACATATATCTATATTCATACTTAATACAGAACAATTACAAATATCTTGCAAACACACTCCAGTCCAGCCATACTCACTCACTCACTCACAGTGCAATGCACTTTAAAGCATTATAAGAGAAAAAGAAAGAGAAGAACAGAGTAGAATATTAGAAAGAAAAAGGAAGAAGAGGAAGCACATGGAAATGTGAAACATGAGATTAAAAATTATAGTCCTACGCACTAATCAGTGAATCCATAATTATTTGGTTAATCTTATTACATATATTAAGTGCGTCCTATGTTTGTGTCTATCAGAATGCATGGCAAATAAAGGGTCAACCAGGTAGATCGTAAAACGGAAAATAGATCATGACATTGTAACAAACAAATACATTGTAAAAGCACCTTTAATTGTCACGTTAAATCTGCACAGTTTTTGATCATTAGTTTTTATTTCACATTCATATACTCCTGCATCCTCCAGGGAAACGTTCTCCATAGTATACGAACTGTTTGTGTCATAGCTTGTTCGGACATCCAAAGTATGGCCATCAATATCCTCACAGCTGCCATGAGTGTACGAGGGACAGACAAAGATTATTGTGCTATTAAAATCGTTAATCATATTCCACTTAATACGATTCAGCTTCCCTTTGGGTCCATCGCATCTCATCTCCAAACTTGCTCCAACGAAAACCATCATCTCCTCGTAGGAATTATCCAGGCCAACTAGATTAAAAAGCAATAAAAACATAAACAAATGAGTTATTTAAGAAGTGTCTCGTTTCAAAGGTGTTTTTCCTTGGCAGAACCCTAGATGATCTCTTGCCATTAATACTCATTATTAAGCTTTCGTCATATATAGTGGCGTATATCGTGGCCGGAAATCTCTATTTAAACGTGCGAGGGAAACATGTCCATTCCCTGACAAGCAACTCAAAAATGAAGAAAGGAAAGTCATACAATATTTTGTCTGTCTTCCTAACCGTCTACAGACATAATAAGATGATGAAAACGGGCTCAAGGTCGCTATACCTTGTTTGGCCTTAAAGTTACCCCTCCCCCTCTTAACTCTGCCAGTCCCATGCTATTTCCATCATGTTTATTGACATCGAAAACCGTTAAACCACTTAGTCATTAGTATGGCCAGATCAAATGATCATATGTATGCATTGTACTGATAATGTTGTGATTTGACATACTTCGGGATTGTAAGAATTAAGGGCCAAGTTGTTGCTATTGCACATTAAATATTCTACATTTGGATATTTACTTCAATGCAGGCTATGACAATCGGCCCACTAGACTGCATTTAGCTCACAGTAAAAAAAGATGATTAACAGTTCCTTATCAAACACAAACACAAGATTAAAAGAATTTATAGTAAAAAGCATATCAATATAATATCTACACGTAATACAATAAGATATTAGATTTATGTTTTATGCATGCATGATCTCTCTCTTAAAGGTAAAGACCAATTTTGGAAACGCCCTCCTCTCAAAAAATGAAATGGAAGCTCTTATTACCAATCATGTGAAAGAAATTGTTTTGACTAATACGTGATCAATCAAATTTTGCCGAGAAACCGCCTACTAATTGATATATTTGGTAAATTATTATATCTATTTGGACCTGATAATATAATGCACGTGTCGCGCACGTATGGGGGTAGTCCCATATTCATCTTACTGTGTACAGTGCTTGTAACTTTATCAAGACTGGGCCAAATTTCCTATCACTTTAATGATTCCAGAACCTTGAAGTTCACACTATTACTGATATGCTATGTTCAACCTTTTATGATCGATTCTACAACGTTTCTTTCACAATGCAATCGCATGACCATAACTGGTATTTATCCTTGAAGGAACATCATCGATGAAGTTAGAATTTGAAAGAATAACTTACTGATTAAATGGACGGAGCAAATTAGCCATACTAAATACAAACAGGTGTCCATAGCTATCAGAGTGTCCTTTGCAATCGTTAACGACGTCAATGTGTTCGGAGTGTGTTATATTAATACAATTATATGAGTTTCCAATAAGAACTGGTAAATGAGAGATAATTGTGGACTAAGCATGATGGCGCTGTTCAATGTTTAAACACTGCATACTTCAGTTTGTAAATACCTGGCATGAGAGCAACGAAGATGAATAAATCACTAAAAGTGAATTAATCTAGCACGGGTTCAAAAGTGCTTTTGAAATTATTACTCTGTGGATAGCTTTGTTCATTTAATGCCTAGCTTTAAAAAGTCAAATATTGACTGAATGTCAGGTAAAAAGGCATGCATCATGTAGATATTTTATTATATTAAATTTCCTATATCGATACTGATGTGTGATTGGTTAATATGCTGTCACATGACCATCGCTACAAGGATGAGAAGCGTTATAATTTACGTAATACCTCAAGCACACGCTACAAGATCAATGCACTGCACTACACACGTACACCGCTGCTTCGCACACAAATACACGCATTAATTGCATGCAGCGCGAAATATGAAATTGCAACAAATTTGTTGTCGCTTCGCTTGGTGACGAAGAATTGGACTAAATAATTTATGAAAAAGATTCTCGTTCTACTGAAAAAGTCATCAATGTAGCTGGGAATGTGCTGAAAGCTTACACTACAGTGAACACAAAGGATTTACAATTTTAGAAACAATTATACTTAGCAACTGAACTGAGTAAGTTTCAGTCTTCGATCATTTTTATGCGGAGGTTTGGGAATTGAACAGTGAGCTTCCATGATAACAGTCCATGATAACACTGCGATATGGATTGCAGAGACATTTTTAAAAGGTAGGTGCTTTCGGTTTTGACATTGTAAATGACCTACAGCACCATTCACTCCTGCTAGCATTCATCAGCTATTAGTATTAGTAATACTAGTAGGCCTACACGTGTCCAGGACCAGGACCAGGCCCAAGTACTGCAGCTCTCGTGCCGGTAAAATTGCACACATAAATTATGAATTATTATGAGACCGCATATTGTTTTATATCAAATATAGGCCATCATAATATAACAGATATTGACTTTTTCCTTCGGGAACAATATCACATTTCATTTCCCTTGGGGAGTTATTATTTTGTCTCGTAATACTATATTTTTCCTCAGCGCTATGCGCTTTGGAAAATATAATGTCCCTCGACAAAAATAAAACTCCCTCGAGAATCTCAAATATTATATTGCCCTCTAGGCAGTCAATATATGTATACTGCAATCCCTTTGGGAGTACAGTGAATGAAAACAATGGCGTTTCCACAATTTGATATATTTGGCTACGATGCATGTAGAAGTGTTTTTTGCCCTGGAATGGCAATTTTTGTATAAGGTTGTGAAGGCATTGATCGTTAGATCCTTCAAATATCATGTTAAGTAAAATTATAAATGTGTCGGGATAATATTCATTATCCTATTATCAGATTTTTATAAGTTATTTCGGATCCTCTAAGTCGATATTTAACTTTTGTATCTCAAAAGAGTATGAGGTTAATTTGTTCACCCACAGCAGACAATGGTACTGTTTACTTGTCAACTTGTATAACTGTATTAGGTACCAAGCTCCTTAAGACATCATTGCCCGTATTCAGAACCCGGTTTGAACTTAAACTCCAGTCTAATTTTAACCAGAGTTTAGTTAAACATGACTCAGACCGCAAGTCCAGTCTAAGTCCATTTTTGTTGATGAAAGTCCCAAATATAATAATACAGAGATTTGTTTCCGATTTGAGTTATATACACTATAAACATAGAAATACAACACGATTGTGTATGCTGAGAGCAAGAGTGATATTAAGTTATGCTGAACAAATACACCTTCAAGCACTTATCAGACAGTACATAATTATGAACAAAACAATATTTTGAATCACATCATAAATTCATCTACACACAAAGAAATATTTGGGTAATCTTACTTAAATAGGCAAATAAACTTTGACACTATAATGAGACACTTAACTGAATGCATTAACTCATTAAATTGAGTTTAATAACACACAGGAATGAGTATGCCAAATATTAATCGAATGACGTCCGATTGCGGAGATTTCGACGGATTCTGTGCATGCGCGGGCGGGTTCTCATATATTCTCGAACGAGAATGATGAAGTAAAATTGTGAGTGTATGTTTGTCACTGTAAAAATGGAAGTCCTTCGTCATGCACTCCATACACCTCGGTCATGCACAAGAAGAGCTTCAAAATGTCAGCACTAGATTTAGATTCTTTATCTTATCGGTAGCCTTAACTTGTTTTAGAAAAAGTCTGAATACAATTCAAGGGATCCCCTCACTACTAACTGATTCAAAATTAAGAAAAATCAAATTTACTTACACTTATTCTGTGGCTCGCCGGCCGCTAAAAACGTGACGGTCGGATACGTACGTACGATCACGAACGCGTACGAATATTCATCAACGAAATATTTACACGCATGCAAAGAGTAAGATAGCTCATAAGACGAGTACAGCTTCGAAGAGACTGAGATTGTAGGTTTTTTTTTACTCATCCAACGAATAAAGAGTCTGTGACATATTAGGGAGCAAAAAGCCACTCTACACACTTGTGAATATTTGTACTCATTCGGTCACTAAAATTGGAGAATACTCATCCAATATTAACTTACATGTACTTTAATGAGTAAAAAGACTCATCTAGAAAATAATCGGGTCACATACTCGTTTTGAATATCATGTGTGTAAAATTTCACTAAGAGAAAGGTGGTGTATTCACCAAATGATTAAAATAATGCATTTATCAGATATATTCTCTCGACTGAATGAGTGAGCTGCGATTTTTACTCACCATACTTAGTTCCGTTTTTTCGTGTGTTTACTTAAATAGCAACCCAATAAATAATTATAACAATATCGCATGTTCCTCCAGTCAAAATGAGGAAGAGGGAGGGAAACAGCTCATAGCGAGTGGGACAAAGAAAGGGAAAAGGCGGGTCAAAGAGCGGGTCAAAAGGCAGAAAGAGCGCGAGAGACGGTACAAACGAATCAGGAGCTGCAAAGATGTGTACATCTGATTCAAGGATCGCTTGATTAAGCAATTGTTATAATAATAAACAATACAAAAACTTTAAGAAGACACCAACATGCTGGTTTCAGCTGCATTAACCAACTGCCCAAAGTGTTTCTGTTTTTGCCAAGTGCTCAAAGTGCCATTCTTTATAACGCACCAACCTGATCTCAATGTCAACTCCGCCCTTCAAATGATCCTACACCCCTGCGATTACCACGTGTAAACTCGAATAGCAGTACTCTCTTTACCTCCCCCCCCCCCCCCCCCCCAAAAAAAAAGCCTTTGTAATGCATATTAAGATCAGTTTGGCCTTAAAACGTCTGCTCTAACTAAGGAGGAAAAAAAGACACGTGTGGCAGAAATGGAGATGTAGCAAAGGATATGTGGGGCAACATTAAGATACAGGAGAAGACACGAGTAAAATTTAAGAACTAAGGGGATGAAGTAGCTAACATCAGTTATGATTCGTCTGAGGACCGTCACCATCAGAAAGACGTGAAAGAAAGCCCCGGCCCCCCCACTCAGAGGTCGGAATGACCGCATGCGTGTTGCCAAAATGTCCGGTAAAGGGGTACTTTTCGTGTGACAAAGTCCGGCCCGAGAATTGTAAAAAAAGGGGTGTATTTGACTTTTCACCCGGAGATTTCTTTAAAAAGGGGGTGTTTTCCTTTTTTTCTCTCATCTCTTTGGACTCCTGAGAAATTATTCCGAATTTAGGGGGGTACATTGAGCATTTTTCCTGATTTAGGGGGGTCTCCAAGGCAGAAAAAGCCTGCGAAAAGCCCGCGAAAGGGGGGTTCAGAAATGTTGGCAGTCCTCAGATAGGGGGTGCTTTCAAAAATAGGGTACGAGCATATGCGTACCCTAAATAACACTGAGTGGGGGGGCCGGGAAGAAAGCAAACATTTTGCCGAGGTAAGCAAAACATGAATATTCATGAACGGTCAGCCAATACAGCCTTTTAGTACGTAACGTATAGTGAATGGGAATGGGCGATGATCCGTCCAAGAGGTAGAGGTCAGTGGATTGTGCTGGCAATGTTCCAGCGAGCGAAAATGAGACAACCGGAGCCATATGATTTCCTCATATCGTCAATTATTCATATTCGGATACTGATTCTGAATTCATGATGGCAAGTTCACGTGATAAGCAGCAATTCCCTTTCCATACGGTGAATGAGCATGATTTTGTTGATGTACACAGACCGATTCGACTTGAGGATGAAGCTAACACCCCTGCCAATTCATTTGATAATTCTGTTATGGACAATATCAACTCTTCACTTGAAGAACTAGAATTTGACTTTGATTTTGATGATCCTGCTCAAAGCAACGTTTCTAAATATGTAACTGTTAATCAGTTTCGTAATGTTGTGAAAGAATTTCGTAATGATACGTTCTCCTTGCTTCATTTGAATATTAGAAGTTTAAAATAGGCACTTCGATGATCTACTTTCGCTTCTTGATAAAGCCATCACAAAACCCATTATCCTTAATTGGTCTTACTGAAACCCGGTGAACTTGTGATTCCAATCACCCATACTCTATTGATAACTACGACTTTATTCATAAAAATAGGCAAGAAAGACTGGGTGGTGGCGTTGCTTTATATATACTTAAAAAACTGAATTATACCGTTCTAGATTATCTCTCAACATGCAATAATATTAATTGAATCCCTTTTTATTGAAATCGTGATTCCAGGTAATAAGAACATAATGGTCGGCGTGATATATCGACCACCAAGTTCGAATGCACAAGAATTTTTATTGTATTTATCTGACACATTAAAAGACGCCAACTTCAACAATAAAGATTGTTTTTTGATGGGCGACTTTAATATAGACCTGTTAAAGCACTTACATAGCAATGTTTCTCAAGAATTTCACGAAACAATTTTGTTTGCTTCTTTCTTGCCACTTATTTCCAAACCAACTCGTGTTGCAAATACATCTGCTACTTTAACTGATAATATTTTTCTAATGTTACTCCACATTTTGATTCTTACATTATTCTTTCGGACATATCTGACCATTACCCCATTGTGACTCACTACACGGTTTCACAGCCATTTAACAACAATGATCCTTACCCAAGTAGACGTAAAATAGCTGTAGAGAATTTAGCTCGCCTTGGCGCTAATCTCGAAAATACTGATTGGTATAGTTTTATATTCCGAAAATGACATTAATTGTTCCTTTGAAATGTTCTCTAGTATATAAAACAACCAATTAGATACTAACATGCCGAAGCAAATAGTCAAACATGGTTATAAGAAAACGCCCAAACTCCCTTGGATTTCTAGGTCGATATTGCGATCAATAAATCGGAAGAATAACCTTTATTATAAATATAAAATAAAAGGCACTGAGCAATCAAGGAGAAAATATGGTAACCCGACACATGCTTCGCCGACGATTGCTCCGCCGACATTTGCTCCGCAAAACGCGACATTTGCTCCGCCGACAATTGCTCCGTCGACATTTGCTCCGCCGACATTTGCTCCGCCGACATTTGCTCCGCCGACATTTGCTCCGCCGAGATTTGCTTCGCCGACAATTGCTCCGCCGACAATTGCTCCGCAAAACGCGACAATTGCTCCGGTGACAAATGCTCCTCGAACGACAGTTGCTCCGCCGACATTTGCTCCGCCCGAAGCGACACTTGCTCCGGTGACATTTGCTCCGCCGACAATTGCTCCGCCGACATTTGCTCCGCGACATTTGCTCCGCCGACAATTGCTCCGCCGACATTTGCTCCGCCGACTATTGCTCCGCTGATCCAAAGCTCAAGGCTATCTTTGTCTCTCTCTCTCTTGCTCCTCCTTTTCCTTTTCACACCCTTTTCTTGTCTTCTTAGCTCTTTTCTTTCCTCTCATGCTATTAGTCTTCTTTCATTTTCATCACTTCTTCTCTTCTCCCTCTCTCGAGTTCTATTTCTCTCGTGAAATTGTAACGTAATGTAGTACATGTAGTACATTCTTGTTTAGAATAGTATTTTTAATAATATCTAGTCCGTTTTCTATAGGTTTCTTTCCTTCAGTTAGGCGCTTTATTAAATATATATATATATATTAGTGTGTAAAACACCCCGTCTCATTCGAGTACTTTGTTTTCACTGACTTTAAGGGGTTCATGGAACCACCGGAAGAAGAGCAATTGGCTTATCATGAAGAACTAACATCAAACTGCAACTAAATGATTTGTATAAATGGGAATAAGCAGAAACGCTGCCATCTAATTTTCCCGTCTGAATGGGTTCTCTTCTTTACGTATAAGTGCCCTTCAAAGCTTATTTTGATCCCTCCCCTGTTGTTCTCTAGAACTTCCATGATGACCTAGTACATTGTATAACTTGCAGATGGTTTACCCAGAGTTTTTCGGAACTAGAGATAGATGCCATGTGTTGCGTCTGGCCAGATGAAAGGGGCTACCTGTAGATTTATACATGTTGTGGTGCATCCGGGGGGGGGGGGGTGAAAGCATGATGGGTATAGACATGTGCAAATCCTATTATGCATGGATATCCCAACAATGATGAAAATTCTAAATAACTTCGTAGGGCGCTTCGGGTTTTTTTTTACGTGTTGGAATTGTGCTTATTTGATGTGCGATAATGTGGTGGAGAAACGTTTACAGTGCACTCTCGTTATAAAGAACACCGATATAACAAAATTTCATTATAAAGAAGTAAAATCTCTGGTCCCATATGTGGGATTCCCTTTGTATTCTATTGTTTTTGCAACCCTGATACATGTATAAAGAAATTTGATTATAAAGAAATTTCATGGGTCCCGAGGACTTCTTTATAATGAGAGTGCACTGTACATGGTGTTCTAGAGGTGAAGGATATGCAGGATGTTAAGAATGTGGATAAGATATCCCTCCCCGCCCGTGGCAGTGACCAATAAAAGACAATGACACCATGGACCGTGTGTTGAGTGGTCTGACATAAGTGTAACGTTTATATTTAGGAAAAGTCTGTTGACCTCCAAAGTATATACAGTATTTAAGATAATTACTATTTTTTTTATCAATGATGGTCCAAACGTGAAGCATTGGTGGAGGAGTACATGTATGGGCCAGGAGGAGGTACACTCCCTTCACAATGGCGATTCCCTCATTCACATATGATGTATGTCATCACTCTCAAGTGAAGCAAGTATTGCAACAAGGGAACAACCTCTCGAGAGGAGTATAGGGTGAAGTGTCGTGGCAGTATTGGAATGCCCTTACAGGTACACTCCCCTCAAGAAGTTGTTCCCTCATTCACTTACAGTGCACTCTCGTTATAAAGAACACTGATATAACAAAATTTCATTTTAAAGAAGTAAAATCTCTGGTCCCATATCTTGGATTTCCTTTGTATTCTATTGTTTTGGCAGCCCTGATATAAAGAAATTTCGTTATAAAGAAACAATTTCATGGGTCCCAAGGACTTCTTTATAACGAGACGACCAAGATGTGACTTTTGCTTTGGACTACCATCCCCCTGTTCATGAGTAAAATGATGAACAACCGAAGATTTGGGGGTATGAGTTACAGGTTAATGCTAGTGTTGGACAATAATTAAAAGATTAAGGTGTTAGCAAAATCAACAGGTACAATTACTTTGGCTACATGCAGTGTTTGTTGAAGGCATGCTGAAGGGATTTTAATGTAGGCCTACTGGTACATGTCTTGAACTGTTTTGATGTTGCACATAATTTTGTGTAATGTTCCTGTGCTTGGAGGATGACTGTTGTTGATTAAGGATTCTGGTGGTGAGAGGATGCATTACCCATACAGGGAATACATCCTCTCACCTACTGATTTTGATGTTGGAAGTGAATGTTGGGATAGTGTCTGTACTCACATTGGCTGGAGTTGTTCATGGGTGAAATTGTCCGAAGTCCTCCCAAATTAGATTTGGGTAGCGTTGACGCATGCGGTTGAAGACGCATGCGGTTGAAGACTATCACATGAACATAACAAATGATCTTCCATGGAAAACATTTACCAAAAGTTTATATTTAATTGTAAAGTGTCAGTACAAGGTGGCAGATTTACAATGTATTCCACACACAAAAAATACAATCGGCATGGTCCTTGTCACATACTCTGAGAAACTATAGCGACATATTGCTGAAAGTGGAAAGGATAGGGAAGATGACTATGAGTGTACCAGTGGTAGTCATGATGAGAGCAATTTATACTAAGAATCACTGATTGCTATGTGCACTCAAGTAGCCAGCAGTAACTTTTGAGATGTTGGTATTACACAATGTGTGTTATGGGTAGTTGGATTTTTTTCTTTTAAAGTCTACAAAATTATGAGAACCTTAAATAATTTTTAATTGGTAAAATGACCTTTTAAAGGAAAATGCAAGATTTTGCAACCAATGACAACAAAGCATGCCAAGTGAGTGTGTTGTTTGTAACATATTTTTTCATATGCTCTGGCCTACAACAAATTTGTCAGAGGTGCAGAGGTAAATTTATGGTGAAATACATAGTCTTACATGTATAATAGCCCCAAAGGTGAAAGTGATTTCACACGCCCTAATATTTGTTAATACACATCCATTTTTCACAAAATTATACCTATTAGGTGACAAAAAAAATGGCGGTCAAACCTTCCAGGGAGGGTCGGTCAGTCAGCATTTTTTATTGTGTTTTTGACATTAAATTTTTCGATTAAAAAACATGGAAATTATTTGTTCTCAGCTTCTCGCTCACTCACTGCACTCGCAACTTTTCATCCATTTTTTTTTGTCAAAATGGCTGATTTTCCTTGTTTCCAACAAAATTTACAATGATAAAATATAGACCTAAACACCTCAAAATAACAGTAAAATACAAAGACTGACAAATGGAGGAATGAGCCGGAGAGCCAGTAAGGCCCGAAAGTAGCCCACACCATTACAAAAATATGTATACAATGCATGATATACACAGAAAAAAGAAACAATTAACAAAATTTGAACGCGTAAAAAAGACTCTGACAAAAACCATTACGACAAGACAAATGTGGACATGCTCTAAAGAAATTACTCATAATTACTAATCAGCTAACGTTTAAGTAGGTTTCGAAAGTGTTTTGTATTTTTTGATTCTTTGATTAGTTTAGGGAGTGAATTCGAAAGGATTAGGCCGGCTGCTTGTATACCATGATCAGAGAAAGCTTTCTTATTGAGTGTATGAGAAAGATCATTAATTTGTGTTGTTTAGTAATGGTAAGTATCAGAGCGCCTTTTGAAGTAGTCTTTGAAAGACACTGGTAAATTATTAATATAGAATGTATGCATAAATACGCCAAGTTCAAGAGTATACATGTCTATTACAGTATCGTGCATGCGCATTCAGTTTCAGCAGTTCCCTACGAAGAAGAAGTGTTCAAGCGATGCCCGTTATGGACAGAAATTGCTTGAAAACACTGACATCGTAAGTAAAAAATGGTTGTATATGTGATGTAAATGTTCATTAATATCGTGTTAAGATCTCGGTGAGCACAAACATGGAGAGCTCCTAGTCAGGAATCCGCCTGACAAGCAATAGTTCATATCCTGCCCGGTTGACGTGAATTCACGCGCATGAAAATATGCTGGTAATGATGTCTGTCCTTTGTATGAGGGGACTGACCTAACAACACCTCAGGGAAATTTTGGACGGTAATAGGTAGGGTGGGGACTTGAGTAACCGGACACTTAATTTTGTGCGTTTTTTCAGAATATGTTGCCAAAAAACATAATTGAGTAACCGGACACTTAATTTTGTGCGTTTTTTCAGAATATGTTGCCAAAAAACGTAATTTTCAAATAATCAGCATTAGAATTTCCATGCAAAATCAGGATTTATGCGAAGAAAAATAACAGCTGCGTCACCGGGTGTCTGTTTGCAACTGCGCGCGATGTTTCCCCGACGCGTATTGCGCCGTTCTAATGCGCGGTGTCCGGGTACTCAACCCGTCCGGAAATACAACCTCTCATGATACCGATTTTGTGAGCACGAAAAAGAAGACTACGATCCGACAAGGTTAGGGTCATTTTGAACAGCGATATAAACAAACTGGTAGGTTGATACGGAGTGCCATTCCAGGGAATAAAAATACAGAAGTTTCTTTTTTATCATAAACCTACTCGTAGATTTCATGTTTTGATCGACAAATTGAGGACCTGAAATAATTGTGGACGGTAATGGTAATAGGGCCCCCGTCATACGAGATGAACACGTATGCCCACGCATGGTATTACCGGACACTATTATATTGAATTACCGGACGCGCGTTCTACGCGCGGGACTACACGTATCGAATGTGCAAGTCGAGTGGGGTGATCAAGAAATGTATGACGCATCGTAAGAACACAACAAAAAAATTAGAAAATTTACACATCTAATTTAGCCTAACGTATGAGTGACAAATACATGCCTTTTTCATGAAATAATCCAATTTTCCTAATGCCCGTGCAAAGTGAATGGCTGTCAAGTTTGTTTTGAGAATGTCATTTTGCTATTTGTTTTCCGTGCATTTTCTTCTCGCGCGACTCGCGACTTTTGCGTTTCGCCATAGACATAACACGGTGTCCGGCAATACAGGTCGATTTTCAGCGCCGCGAAATAAGAATCATAACATGTGCAGGGACTAGATTTACGTGGGTACACTTTCCCATGACCATGTGCATGGCATTTTAATTTTAAGCGCCAACATGCTAAATAATCTGGTCAAGTTCACGCGATTTCTACATTTACACTTTTGCGTAGCGAATAATGATTCGAGTAGTGTAAAATCTAAACAGTTAAAAAGTTACTCGCTCAAAATCGCTCAAATTTTGTATCAATTTGAAGAAAAAAAATCACATTTTCACTTACCCATCATTGATGCCATTTGCCTCATGATCATCTTGAACTTTCAACTTTGTTTGGGTGACATTTCCGAGCATCCGAATGCTTCCGAAGACGTTGCTTCCAAGACCTATGATGCCGAAGATGACGTTCTGTGTGACGTCACAGGTCTACTAAATAAAATAATAAAATTCACTTTTTGGCTCAGATATATACTGTTTCGTATGTTTTTCAGCGTTTTAACCCTCTTGAAACCATTCTAAGGCGTTCCATGCGATACAATGTCAAAATGTTGGCTACAACATACATATCTGGGGCATTTTAGGTCATTACCTGGTATTTTACTACGAAAGTAATTGAGAGTGTTCCGTTAAAGCCCTAGTCGTGTGGTGCGCCACCTACCGCTGGTTCCGGGAACATTGCGTCTAGAAAGATGCATGTGCTTGCTTGCATTGAGGTCAGGTCTTACATATTGATGAGCTGTTTAGGAGGTATGCGCGTATCGGGGAATGTGGCTTGCTGCTCTACTTTTTTTTTAAACTTCCCACGACATGTAATGAGTGTTTAGTGTACATTATATGGACGTACAGTGATAGGGGGAAAGTTATTTCAGTATATTCGAAATAACTTTTAGGTTACTCCTTTTTCCTCCCACATTCATTCATTTCATTTCATCTACATTATCTCATGAAATGCATTCAGAAAATGAAGAAAAAATAAAAAAATAAAATAACCTTGTCGGCGAAGCATTTATCGTAGTATTAGTAGCATTTGTATTTTATGGGACACTTTTTTGGCGGAGCAAATGTCACCGGAGCAAGTGTCGCTTCATGCGGAGCAAATGTCGTCGGAGCAGATGTCGGCGGAGCACAGGGGCGGATCTAGCTTTTTGCTAAGGGGGGGGGTTTGACCAAAATAATGACGATGCAGAGCATCGTCCACGAGCCGCGAAGCGGCGAGCCGATTTTTTTTTGGGTGTTTATTTGAACCCCGTAAGTGATGGTTTCCTGGCATCTATTAACACAATGGAGACCATAAAAAGCAGTGCATGATAACGTCTTTTTAAATCAAGTAACAGTTTAATACACAGTTATATCCAGAGTTATCATGCGTTTGGTTAAGTTACCAGATGAGTTGAATATCTTCTCACAATATTTGCACTTGAAAGGGTTTCTTTCCAGCGTGCGTTCTTTTTATGCCTCCGTTACGAAGTAGCCGGAGGCATTATGTTTTCGGGTTGTCCGTCCGTCCGTCCGTCCGTACGTCCCGTTCTCGTGATCGCGTTATCTGAAGAACCGATTGATGGATTCCTGCCAAACTTTGGTCATGTATGTATCTTGTAGAGCCGATGAACTGATTAGATTTTGGGATCACGAGGTCAAAGGTCAAAGGTCACAGGGCTCATTATGTATGCAAAAACAGCTCGTGATCACGTTATCTGAAGAACCCATTGATGGATTCCTGCCAAACTTTGGTCATGTATGTATCTTGCAGAGCCGATGAACTGATTAGATTTTGGGGTCACGAGGTTAAAGGTCAAAGGTCACAGGGCTCATTATGTATGCAAAAACAGCTCGTGATCACGTTATCTGAAGAACCCATTGATGGATTCCTGCCAAACTTTGGTCATGTATGTATCTTGCAGAGCCGATGAACTGATTAGATTTTTGGGTCACGAGGTCAAAGGTCACAGGGCTCATTATGTATGCAAAAACAGCTTGTGATCGCGTTATCTCAAGATCCGATTGATTGATTCCTGCCAAACTTAGATCATGTATGTTACTTGCAAAGCCGATGAACTGATTAGATTTTGGGGTCATGAGGTCAAGGTCAAAGGTCATACGGCTCATTATGTATGCAAAAATAGCTTTTGATCGCATTATCATTAGAACAGATTGATGGATTTCTGCCAAACTTAGATCAAACTTAACACAGAATGGAACCCCCATGAATGGATGAACCTACATGTAGGTATGTAGCCAAATACCAATCATGTCTGTTTCTCTATAACTGTGCCATGATACTTGCTGATACTATTAGGTCTTCTGGTAAAATTAAAATTATGACAGCTATATCGGATCCATTGCGTTGTGTCCATTGGAACAAGAAAAGAGCTAATTTAAATGTAATGTAAGGGAAGAAAGGAATATGTCCTGAAAAGCTTTTTATGCCTCCGTTACGAAGTAGCCGGAGGCATTATGTTTTCGGGTTGTCCGTCCGTCCGTACGTACGTCTGTACGTCTGTACGTACGTACGTCCCGTTCTTGTGATCGCGTTATCTGAAGAACCGATTGATCGATTCCTGCCAAACTTTGGTCATGTATGTATCTTGCAAAGCCGATGAACTGATTAGATTTTGGGGTCACGAGGTCAAAGGTCAAAGGTCACAGGGCTCATTAGGTATGCCAAAACAGCTCGTGATCGCGTTATCTGAAGAACTGATTGATGGATTCCTGCCAAACTTTGGTCATGTATGTATCCTGCAGAGCCAATGAACTGATTAGATTTTGGGGTCACGAGGTTAAAGGTCAAAGGTCACAGGGCTCATTATGTATGCAAAAACAGCTCGTGATCGCGTTATTTTAAGAACCGATTGATGGATTGCTGCCAAACTTACGTCATGTATGTTACTTGCAGAGCCAATGAACTGATTAGATTTTGGGGTCACGAGGTCAAAGGTCAAAGGCCACAGCGCACATTATGTATGCAAAAACAGCTTGTGATCGCGTTATCTCAAGAACCGATTGATGGATTTCCGCCAAACTTAGGTCATGTATGTTACTTGCAGAGCCGATGAACTGATTAGATTTAGAGGTCATGAGGTCAAAGGTCAAAGGCCCCAGCGCAAATTATGTATGCAAAAACAGCTCGTGATCGCGTTATCTCAAGAACCGATTGATGGATTCCTGCCAAAATTAGGTCATGTATGTTACTTGCAGAGCCAATGAACTGAGTAGATTCTTGGTTCATAAGGTCAAAGGTCATGGGCTCATTATGTATGCAAAAATAGCTTGTGAACGCATTCTCATTAGAACTGACAGATGGATTACTATTTAACTCAGGACATCTTGCAGAGCCAATGAACTGAGTAGATTTTAGGGTCATGAGGTCAAAGATCAAAGGGTCATATATGTATATGAGAAATTGCTTGTAATCACGATATTCTGAGAACCTGTCAATGGATTACAATTGAACTTGAATTCGAAAAATTTCTTCTGTTTTGGTTTGTAAAATTGCTCTATGACGGAGGCATCATTTTCGACTGCGCGCAGTCGAATTCCATCTAGTTTCTTTCTTTTTTTCTTTCTTTTTTTCTTTCTTTTTTTCTTTTTTTTTTTCCTTTTTTTTTTTCTTTTTTTTTTGGCCGCCCAAGGGGGGGGGGGGGTTTAAACCCCCTAAACCCCCCCCCCCGTAGATCCGCGCCTGGAGCAATTGTCGGCGGAGCATCTGTCGACGGAGCGATTGTCGCTTCATGTGGAGCAAATGTCGGAGGAGCAATTGTCGGCGGAGCAAATGTCGGCGGAGCAAATGTCGGTGGAGCAACTGTCGTTCGAGGAGAATTTGTCACCGGAGCAATTGTCGCGTTTTGCGGAGCAATTGTCGGCGGAGCAATTGTCGGCGGAGCAAATGTCGGCGGAGCAATTGTCGGCGGAGCATCTGTCGGCGGAGCAATTGTTGTCGGAGCAAATGTCGGCGGAGCAAATGTCGGCGGAGCAAGTGTCGGCGGAGCATTTGACGTCGGAGCAAATGTCGCGGAGCAAATGTCGCGGAGCAATTGTCGTGTTTTGCGGAGTAAATGTCGGCGGAGCAATCGTCGGCGGAGCATGTGTCATGGAACCGAAAATATACATCCTATAAAAACATTTCGACTCGGATTATTCGATTAGAAAAGAGAAATTACTTTGTAAATAGTCTGAAACTTTTTTAAAATGATATGCAAAACACTTGGAAGGTGATCAAACAAGAAATGAACCAAGTTAATAATAAATCTGACGTAGATAAGATCAAATTTGATAATGAGATTGTTGAAGACCCAAAAGATATAGTTAATATTTGTATTACTTATTTTTCTTTAATAGGTGATAATCATGCTAAAAACATTCCGCCTTCAAACACAAATTTTGTGGAGATTTAGGCCCTCACAATCCAAATTCTTTTTTCCTTGTTCCAACTAATAGGCAAGAAATTATGAAAATTGTTTCTAGTCTGTAAGATAAGAAAAGATCAGGGTATGATGGAATAAATAATGTCATGCTAAAAAACATTATATACCTCACTTAAGAAATCCAGCCATCTGATTGGTAGAAATTGCATTCATAAACTTTAACTATTTCTGTAAAATTCCCAGTAACCATGGTTAAAACAGTTCTAAAATCCCAGTAACCATGGTTACCGGGAAAATAGTTCAGTCTCCATGGTTACCCCATAGGTTTACATGTTAAAAAATGGTCTGAGCGATTGAGGATACCGTACGTGTGCGAAGAATTGGTCGGTAATTTCAATACAATTGAATCTCGATCGATCTTACCGACAATTTTATCTTGCATTGTTGACATGAAGACGAAAATAAACTTCCAAAAACAAAAAAACAACATCTGCCGATAGATCTTGATCTAAGTTCGTGCCAATATGCATTGCAAAAGTAAAAGAAGGGTCCGTTTAATGGAGCTTTTGCGAAGCATCCATCACGCGAAGCCGTTTTCAATCCATTTTAATGTATATATTGGAGAAAACTGCCAAGCATGGTAACAGTGCGCGATGGCCGAGTGGTCTAAGGCGTTGATTTTAGCTTTTTCACCTTTTGTACGCAAGAGATCGAATCCCATCTTCGACAAACAAAAAAATAAATATTTTTTATTTTTTAGTCTATTTTTTCGGCATATAAAAGTATTAATGATTGCTTTAATATTCGAGAAATAGTTGTTTTTATACGCTCTCGGGAAGGTTACAATTGGGCTATTGCCCTCGGCACGCCTCGGGCAATAGCACAATTCTAACCTTCCCGAGAGCGTATAAAAACAACTATTTCTCTCAAAGCAGTCATTAATACTATATTATTCCCTTTATTGCAGATCCATTGGTTCACATCTTTAATATATCACTTTCACATGGTAAATTTCCTAATTCTATTAAAATAGCCCAAATTATTCCGTTATTTAAAAAGGGTGATAAACTGGATGTTGGTAACTACCGCCCGATTTCTTTATTATCTTCATTTTCTAAAGTTTTGGAAAGAATAATCTATATCCGGATGATATCCTTTTTGAAAAAATATGATGTATTTTCAAACTTCCAATTTGGTTTCAGAGAAAAGCACAGCACCGTCCATGCTTTAATGTCTTTTGCTGAGAAAGTTGCCCACGCAATTGTTACATCGTCACACACTGTAGGTATATTCCTGGACTTCTCCAAGGCCTTTGACACGATCAATCACGAAATTTTACTTTACAAACTATCTCACTATGGTGTACGTGGAAAGGCCTTGGAGTGGTTCAGGAGTTACCTCTCTAACAGAAAGCAATATGTACACTTAAACGAGCATGCATCTGAATTATGCAATATTAGTTGTGGTGTCCCACAAGGTAGTCTGCTAGGCCCGCTACTCTTTATTCTTTATATAAATGACTTTTGTAAATCTTCTAACTCCCTGTCGTTTATTTTATTTGCAGATGATACTAATTTATTTTTTTCACACAAAAATCCAAACGTCCTGGTTGATAAAATCAATGCCGAGTTATTAAATATATTGTAATGGATACAAGCAAATAAATTGTCACTTAATCTCCAGAAAACGAAGTACATGCTATTTAATAACTCCTTGGATTCACTGCCCTCTGACATTATATTTGACAATACCCCTTTGAAATATGTCCCTCTTACCAAATTCTTGGGTATTACAGTCGATGATAAACTTTCTTGGAAACCACACATTGATAATATTTGTAAAATCATTTCGCGCAATATCGGCGTTATTAATAGACTAATATTGTATTTACCACAATCATCATTATTTATGCTGTATTCTTCATTGATCTTGCCATATTTGCATTACGGTCTTCTAGTTTAGGGCAATACACATCATACATTGTTGGAAAGAGTTATATTGCTGCAAAAGGGAGTTATTCGTATTATCTGTAATGCCCCAATACGCTCCCATACTGATCCTCTGTTTTGTGAAAATAACATCTTAACAATTAAGGATTTGTACTTATTTCAGCTCGGTCAATTTATGTTTAATTACAATAATAGTATACTGCCCTTTGTGTTTAATGATATGTTTCTTAAAAACCATGCTGTTCATAGGGGGTCAATGTCGCTATTCTTAAGGACCGCTATTCATAAGGTCCGCTATTCATAAGGTCCACTATTCATAAGGACCGCTATTCATAAGGTCCGCTTTTCATAATTGGAGAAAAGGGTCATTATTCATAAGGGTCATTATTCATAAGGACCGCTATTCATAATCAAATAAGAGGGTCGGTATTCATAATATTAGAAGAGGGTCGCTATTCATAATACGAAATCGGGGTCGTTATTCATAAGGGTCCCTATTCATAATATTACAAAAGGGTCGGTATTCATAACACAGAAAGAGGGTCGATATTCATAATACGAAATGAGGGTCGCTATTCATAATACGAAATGAGGGTCGCTATTCATAATGCAAAATGAGGGTCGCTATTCATAAGGGTTATTATTCATAAGGGTCATTATTCATAATCGATGAAAAGGGTCGCTATTCATAATAGGAGAAGAGGGTCGCTATTCATAATAGGAGAAGAGGGTCGCTATTCATAATAGGAGAAGAGGGTCGCTATTCATAATATGAGAAGAGGGTCGCTATTCATAATAGTAGAAGAGGGTCGCTATTCATAATACGACATGAGGGTCGCTATTCATAATAGGAGAAGAGGTTCGCTATTCATAATAGGAGTAGAATAGCGACCTTCTTCTCCTATTATGAATAGCGACCCTCATTTCGTATTATGAATAGCGACCCCCTACTCCTTTTATGAATATCGACCCTCTTTAAAATCCTATTATGAATATCGACCCTCTTCTCCTATTATGAATAGCGACCCTCTTCTCCGATTATGAATAGCGACCCTCTTCTCCTATTATGAATAGCGACCCTCTTCTCCTATTATGAATAGCGACCCCCTACTCCTATTATGATTAGCGACCCTCTTATCCTATTATGAATAGCGACCCTCTTCTCCTATTATGAATAGCGACCCTCTCGTCGTATTATGAATAGCGACCCTGATTTCATATTATGAATAGCGGTCCTTATGATTAATGACCCTTAATATGAATTATGAATAGCGACCCTTATCTCACGTTATGAATAGCGGTCCTTGTGATTAACGAACCTTAATTCTTTATGAATAGTGACCCTATTTTACCATTATGAATAGCGGACCAGGAAGTAAGGGAATGTCCACGTTATGAATAACGGTCCTTATGAATCGCGGTCCTCATGAATAGCGAATAGACCCCGTTCATAGATACCCCACTCGACAATCCGATGAGTTTCACTTACCTCTTTTGAGAACATGTTCTGCACAGAACACGTTCATTTTTGAAGGCCCTAAATTTTGGAATACTCTACATAACGATTTGAAAATTTCCCCTTCACTTATGGCTTTTAAAAAAAAGGTAAAATTTTCCTTATTACAATCTTATAATATTTAGAAATTTATTGTGATAGAATATTTCCTTCCCATTTTATTTATTCTTTCCCTTTTTTCTTCTGCCAATCTATAAAAATTAAAAAAAGTACTTGCCATCATGTTCTTGCTCTTTTTGTTTCAGCTATCTCGAAGATTTTGTGCGCTCCCTATTTCGTGCTCGATCTCTACAGTTTTCCTTTTCTCTCCTCTCCTTCTCTCCAAACGCAGCCCCAATTGTTTTTCTTTTCTTTCTGTTCTTTCTCCGTCATGTAATTTGTTACGTCTTCTTGTTTACAGTCTTTATGTGTTTTAATAAACGTTTTCTGTCGGCCACTATTCTTCTTTGATTGATTTTGTATTCCATATTTTTTTCACACTCATTATTATATGAGGGGTCCACAATTTACAAGCTCTGCTTTTCAGTGGACCTCTCCATTTCCTCAAAATATAAATGCAGTTAAATTTTAGAATTCATTTTTTGTCTTCCTAAAATGTATAAATTATTATTAAGAATTGTTTATAATAAATGTAACTATGTTTTGTATACATTTTAGATTGTATTCGTTAATATGTATTGTATTTTGTTGGAAATGAAAGAAGAAAAAAATGAAATGAAATGAACATCGCAGATGAAATAACATATCTTGGACTACTTAGAGGAATTAGTTAGAACTCTGTGGGATCTAGGATAATGGAGATAGAAGGAAGAAAGTAGGGCCTTAAAACAGACCAGAAACGGACAAAATGGCGCTTCGACGGTTACGCATGAGTGATTTCGAAAATCGAAGAAAGTAGTGACCTTGATGAGATACTAGAGACTATGCCTATGAAATTTGAAAGGTAACACAGTGTGGTACATAGCGTACCCGATCTATCAACTGGTGCAACTGGAGATATGCCAACAGTCAGGTATCGAGTGGTTCAACTGGAAATAAGCCCACAGACTATGTGGATATTACTTTGTAGTAAACCACATGATCTAACAATCTCACATTGACAATATACTGTGAACACAGGTTTTACACACTGTGCTAAGTATGTGGCACACTGTGTTAAATATGTACGACTATGTGGAAGACCACATGATCTGAAACCCCACACTGTGACAATACTGTGACAATACAAAGTTTGCAAATAGTTAAACACATACCACACTGTGTTATTTATGTGTCACTCTGTGTGACATGATTATGTGGTGAACCAAACCCTACACTGTGACAATACTGTGGCCAAAGAGTTAACTCATAGTTCAATACATACCAAACTGCGGTAAATATGTGTCACTCTGTGTGACATATGACCGATTATGTGGTGAACCAAACCCTACACTGTGACAATACTGTGGCCAAAGAGTTTTCACATAATTCATTACATACCACACTGTGATAAATATGTGTCACTCTGTGTTAAATATGTACGACTATGTGGTAAACCACATGATTTTAACCCCACACTGTGACAATACTGTGAACACAGAGTTAACACATAGCTTAATGCATATACCACTGTGGTAAATATGTGTTACCTTGTTTTAACTATGTCAGTTTATGTGGATAATCTGTGGTAAACCATGTGGTTTGAAACTCCACACCGTGACAACAATGTAAACACATAATGTACACACAGTTTGCACAAAGTTGACTATGTGAACACGGTGTGGCAACAGTGTGATTGTTCCATAAGGGTTAACGGACATGAGGAAGGGCTAGTGATAACAAGCACTACGTGCAAAACGAATGCGATTTCCTGACGAAAACAACACGGAAAAACACGGAAAACACGGAGAATAAGAATGGGGCGGAATGTAAACGAAAACAAGGCAATGACGAATTGATTAGTAATGCCCAGGTCACATTTGCCATGGCGGCCGGGGGGTCTTAAATAAACATGTATATGACAAATAGCAATTAAAGGGCCGCCGCAGCATTTCCACATTTACCTACAGTAGCAGTCACACATGTTAGGGCAGCCGCACGGCGTATTTGGCATTTGTGGAGACAGATATAATGCGGCTGTCGTACGGCCTTTGAAGTGATGACGCACGATTGCCTTAGGGCGTCCCTTCGGCGGCCGTAGGTTTTTGACAAATACCAAGGAAGCCAGGGTAGCCTCAAGGCCACCGTTTGCCAGACGTATGGTCGCCGTGGAACCGCTCTATAGCATGGCTACGGTGTGTCTAAATGTCTTAGAGACCTAGAAATTAAAAAAGTTATAACTCTGCGCTATAATCCCGCGGCGACCGTACGTACTGTAAAGATAGGGATACGACCTAGGGTGACCCTGAGGCCAAGGCAGATTCTCTGCGGCTGTCGCAGGTATCTTTCGATTTCGGGGGCCTACGGCCGCCCTTTCCCAGCCGTAGAGTAAATGTGACGTATGCATAAGTAAATCAAATCAACTTTGGTACGAATTTTTGAATAAAAACGACATGGTGACCTGGAAATCTATCGTCCGGTTCGAAGTAGGCTATTCTGTACTCTGACATTTTTCATTTTCCTGCGCCCCGCACATTGGCGTATCCGAAATTTGTAGTCAAGAGGGGAGGGGCGAAATGACTTAGCTCGAGAGATCCGAGTGGGCGCGGGGGTGTCGCCTTTTCCAGATGAAAGTGGCGTATCTGGGTATTTTCGCGCTTGGGGCAAACAATGAATTTGCGCCAATCCCTTATTTATCTACATAACTGTGCAAGCTAGCGAAACGAAAACAAAATAGACTCTTTCATTGCAAAAAAGATTTAAACTTGTCATCGAGATACACGCTGGCCCCTCGGGCATCCTAAACAGTTTAAACTCTTCAAAATGTTATTTCAACGTCGAATTTCACTATCTTAGATATTATACAAATAGGCCTATACCAAGCTGTGAGAAAGAATAGTGGAAATTATTTATCTGAGGAGGGACTGGCATAGCTCTATTGCCAGTCCCTCCGAAGATATATAATTTCCACTATTCTTACAAACTAAACGCTTGGTATATTTGTTATATATCACTTCGTTACGATCCGAACGGTTGACCTAATGATTAGCTGGTTTTTAACGCGCTATCAATGACAATGAGAATTTATTCTCATGTCACCCACAATGAGCCTGGGCCGGGTAAATTGGAGACGGTGTCACACAGAAAAAGTCCGACCCATCTTGTATAAACCAGATTTTAGAAATCTAGTTTTTTCATTTGAGTCGGTGACAAACAGGCTACGAATAATCCGGATAACTAAAATCCGGTTTTTTGATGGGCCATTGCAAACTTACAAATATCTTACCAGTACTCAGTAGTAGGCCTAGATCTAGTACTAGTAGTAATAGACCCTAGTAGGCCTAGGCCTAGTACCACTCAATCAATCGATAGGCACCGCCAGAGCTACCCCAGAGTTGTGACGTGATATATGGCTCTAGCTCTGCTGCTATCTGCGCATGCGTAACTTGTTTTTGTTTTTTTTTTTTTTTTTTTTTTTTTTTAAAGAGCTTTTTTGCCTTTATTTAGATTTTCATAGTTATAAAAATGATGAATAGGAACACAATTGTTCTTACAGTATAAATATACATGTAGTACATTGTCTCATACATTATAAACACAGACACATTTTTAAAATATTTTCCATAAGTATCCAAACTAATATAGTACACATTCAATCAAGTGTACAAATTGTGCTACAATTCCTTTAACAAAGGAAAACGTGACGGTAATACTTCATATTAATATTTTTGGATACAACATTATAAAAAGGAACAATTTTTACAACATATCTTCTATGCAAATTAATTAGTTCAATATAAATTAAGCAATCTGAACAAAGATTTTCTTATATAAACAAAAAGTATAATGTGAAGGTGCTGCTTCATAACCCATGAACAAAATGTGTTATATTTACGTATAATGATATGGTGCTTTTTTTTTTACTCCTAGATTTCATTATAATTATATGAGGGTCTTGTTTCAGTGGAGGTCTATAAGTATACCGTTGTTTAAAAAATATATATATAAAATATAAAAAACAAGCAAACAACGATAGTAGATAAGTGTCCGGATCGATGAGAAAGCGAGGGAGTGAACAGGAATCACAATATATATACTATCAGTTCCCCTGCCTTAAGGGGGAAAATTTTCCCATTTTTGATAATGTATTGGCAGTTTGTCCTTTAATTTTGCTTTTTCATGTTCAACTTTTTTTAGTTCTCTACAGCCTTACATATTTCTTTACTAGTTGGGAACTTTCCATTTTTACGATTACTGTAAATCATATATTTGACCAAAATCAATACATGATTTAACAAAATATTATCTTTCATATTTGTTTCTGAAACCAAGCAACACATCAATCCATTGCATATTAAGAAACTGAAACATCTTTAAATTGTTTACCACCTCATTCCATATACTGGACCCTTCAGAACATTCAAAGACGATATGACTATAGGTTTTTACTTCTTTTCTACAAAAGGAACATAAATTTGACTGTGTTAATCCAAAAAGATACAATTTATCTAGAGTGGAAAATCTGGGGATTGAGAAACATGTTGTAGTTTTCGACTTATCTAGATTTAAAGCTATATCCTCTGGATGTTTAAAAGCAAATGCATCTTGTATTATAGCAATAAAAATGTTATAGAGCATTTTGGAAGAGACAGACTCAAAATAATACACTGTTTTGTTGATGATAAAGTTAATGTTGGAAAGATCAACAGTGTTATTTAGAGTATCATCTCTCCCTCTGCAAATTCTCTTAATCTTTCAGGCAGCTGGCAATTTGGTGTATAGATCATTAAGAAAAAACAGATCGTCTACATTAAGACCTTTCCTTATGAAATAGTCCCCTGATCTCATATTACCTTCTGCGTCCATCAAATGTTTAACTTGAAAAATGTTCACATGAAATAATTTTGCATTAAAAGGAATTATCCTACCTTCAATAAAAGTATTGTTAAAGATAATTTGATTTTCATTATGTGTTTCTTTTACAATATATTCCTTCTCCTCTAGATAATTCCAGATGTTCAAAAAAATCCAAGTAGAGATTGGGTGCCTTAATATTGATTGTTTTGGGATTATAATTGCAAAGAAATATTCACTTTCCTCCTACCAGCATTTGTATTTTTGGGGAAAGTTTGTATATGTTATGATTTGATTTCTTAATAAACACATAATTAACAAAAAAATGATCCTACCTTTTCATTATGTGTTTCTTTTACAATATATTCCTTCTCCTCTAGATAATTCCAGATGTTCAAAAAAATCCAAGTAGAGATTGGGTGCCTTAATATTGATTGTTTTGGGATTATAATTGCAAAGAAATAATCACTTTTCTCCTACCAGCATTTGTATTTTTGGGGAAAGTTTGTATATGTTATGATTTGATTTCTTAATAAACACATAATTAACAAAAAAATGATCCTACCTTCAATAAAAGTATTGTTAAAGAAAATTTGATTTTCATTATGTGTTTCTTTTACAATATATTCCTTCTCCTCTAGATAATTCCAGATGTTTAAAAAAATCCAAGTAGAGATTGGGTGCATTAATATTGATTGTTTTGGGATTATAATTGCAAAGAAATATTAACTTTCCTCCTACCTCCTGTATTTTTGGGGAAAGTGTGTATATGCTATGATTTGATTTCTTAATAAACACATAATTTTAAAAAATTAAATAAATTCCTCCTACCGTTCTGAATATATATTCGAAAAAATGTTTCCATTTCATGTCATTATTGCCACCAAGCAGTTTCTTAATCCACACTACACGCTGTGCATACATTATGTACTTGAAATTTAACATTTTCAAACCCCCTGTATCATAGTGTAAAAATAAAATATTCCTTTTTATCTTATCATGTCCATTCCATATCAAATTAAAACATATCTTCCCAACTTCCTTGAAAACACTTGGTGGTACTGACATTATAGAAGACACATACAGTAATTTAGAGATTGCAAAAACTTTAACCAATTGAATTTTCCCAAAAAGTGTTAAATCCCGTTGCTTCCAACACCCTAATAATCTTTTTATTTTGCTCAGTATTTCCCTATAATTCATTTCTTCTTTAACATTAATATCCAAAGAGAAGTATATTCCAAGAACTTTTACCGGTCAAATTTTCATTACTGTGACTAGAAGAACCAAGCTTCATAATTTGTGTTTAGTCCCTATTAATGTTTAATCCAGATACCTGAGAGAAGGAATCTATTATTTTTTCTAAGATTTTCATATCTTCTGTGTCTTTCAAAAAAATTGAACAATCGTCTGCATACATTACTATCTTCGTCTGTATATTGCCTATCAAAATACCTTTTAATTTTTGTTCATTGCGAATAACCACTGCTAATGTTTCTATGATTAACAAGAATAAATATGGAGACAAGGGATCTCCTTGTCTTACTCCCCTGCCTATTTCAAAATAGCATGTGGAAAAGCCCCCATTCATGACACAGCTAACTACATGTGTTTACAATACTTCTATCCATCTACAAAAATATGGGCCGAAACCATATTTTTTCAGTAATAAATTCATATATAAGTGTGAGACAGTGTCTAAAGCTTTCTCGAAATCAACTGTTACTAGAAAACCCTGTACCTTGTATACCTGTGTGTAAAATATGACATCGTCAATAATTCACACCGCTTCTTCTATATTCCTACCAGGCAAAAATCAAACTTGATCTACAAGTATCACCTCTTCCAAAACATTCTTTATTTTTCCGCCAACACTTTAGACAAAAGTTTATAATCAACATTAAGGAGGATAATTGGTCTGTAATTGCAAATATATAAAGGGTTTTTATCTTCTTCTTTTTTATTACCGTTATTACACCCTGTTTCTGTGTGGTGGACAGTTCACCCTTCTCAAAGGAGTCCAAAACAAGGTTCCCTATATCAGGCCAAAAAATGCGATAAAATTCCACTGACAAACCGTCATTCCCAGGCGATTTGTTTAAAGACATTTTATTTAACATTGAAGTACATTCCCCAAATGTAATTTTCTCATCACACGAATTCTTACTAGCTTCACTTATATTTAAGTGAGACATATTAAAAAAGAGATCATCTGTCCTATCCATCTTTTCATTTTCTGAGTATAGGTTATGATAAAAATGTTTAATTTCTTTTAAAATTTGTTTTGGATCAGATGTTTCTTCATTCCTACCATCTAATTGTAATTTGTCTACAAATTCTGAAGTTTTTTTCTGATTAGATGCCAACAGTTGTTTAAAATAATTTTCATTGATTTCACTTTCTTCAAACCATTTTGCACGCGATCTAAGTTTTAACCCAACTACTTTCTGATCATATAACACTTTGAGTTCCTTTCTCTTTGACTCTAAATTTTGTAAGGTATCATTATCTAGAGAAATAACCAATGAAAGTTCAAGCTTCTGAATATCTCTCTGTATTTTGCGTAGGTTTTCCTTCGTTTCTTGTGCTCTACCTTTGGAATATTTCTTTGTTTTTTAATGAACTTTCATTTTAACGAAATCCCACAGGACTCTGGCGTCTGTAATAACTTTCTCCCCCTGATCTACGACAGATTTAATTTCTGCTCTCATATATTGAACATATTCTACATCTAAACACAGACTATTATTGAACTTCCAGAAAGATGGACCTATATTCTGATAAACTTTATCACCCTAAGGCAAACCTAGATGAATGGCAGAGTGATCAGGAGCTATGGAGGGTATAATATTACACTCGGCAATTTGTTTCTCCAGTTCGTTTGAAACTATCCAATAGTCTAACCTGCTTTGAATTAAAGGGTTATTTTGTCTGTAAGTAAATTGAATCGTATCTAGGTTTCTTTTCCTCCATATATCCAGCATATCAAACCTTCCAAGGAAATCCTCGAATTCTAAATTAAACTTGTGACCTCTAATACTCCCTTTACTTGACATATCCAATTCAAAATTCCGAATCATATTAAAGTCACCACCAATTATCATAAGGGATTTGTTTAAATTGAATTCATTTAAAGCGAACACTTAAATGATTTTAAAAATCTATTTGTTCCTGCTGTTTTTTCTCAAACTGGAAAATAAACATTACAAATAATGTATCTTATGTTTTGTACCTCAACTTCAAAAATAATGTACCTCCCGTCTGAATCACACTCACTTCTCAATACCTTCATCTTCAGTTTTTGTGAAATCAGAATACAAACTCCTCGACTGTGGTTGCTCCGTGTCTAAAAAAACACTCCCCACTCCATTTCCTCTCCCATCGATCCTTAACATCGTTTGTACTAAAAGTTTCCTGAAAAAATTATGTCTCCTCTCTGTCTACTCCACTTTACTATAGCGTTCCTTTTGGTAACGTCTCTAAGACCCTTAACATTCAATGAAACAAAATTCAACAGATCGTTCTTCCTATCCATCATGCATTATTACATTACCTAATATACGTGTATATACGATCAATACCTCATTTGTCCTTAGATCATTAAATTGGGTTTCTAATTGAACATTAAATATCGACAAGTGCACCAATGATAGCATTTTTGCACCTTTCACCTTAACATAAAAAACAACACTAATACAAAAACAAAACATCACAACACACACACACAAACAAAAACTAACCAAAAACAAACAAAGACGCGGACGCATCATAGCGCACCGAAAGGAACCGAGGGCCCGCCGCACAGTGGTATATAGCGCCATCTCTTGTCCATTGAAAAAAAATGAATATATTTTGTAAAAGACGAATATATTTTGTAAAAGACGAATATATTTTGTAAAATCGAATAATTATAATGAAACACGAACAAATCTGATGTAGATTAAAAGACGAATTTTGTAAAAAGACAAACAAATTAAACAAACGTGGATTTGAAACGGAAATTTTTACAAGACGAAGAAGAGGAATAAAATTCAAGACGAAAACATTGAAAAGATGAAAATATTGGATAGATGAACATATTAAAAAAGATGAATATATCAAAAGGACAGAATTATCGAAAAAGATTAATATATTGAACAGATGAATACATTAAACAGATGAATAAATAAAAAAAAACGAAAAAAGTGATTTTATAAATGAATATATTGAAAAGATGAATAAATACAAAAAATACTAAATATATAGTGTTAGGATGAACATATAAAATGATGAAAATATTAAAAAGAGGAACAAATTGAAAATAAATAATATATAATAGAATGACAAACATAATGAGAAGAAGAATATATATCATGAAAGCTAAATATATTTATTCAGAGATGAATATAAATACAAGAGATGAATATTACCTTTTGGCTTGTCATACAAACACCCCTTGCTAGCCGATCAGACGGGGAAGATGTTCATGTCACCCGGATGCACCACCCATTCCCAGCTCTCATCAAAGATTCCAGCAAAAGTGCATTATACACAAATTTGAGTATCCAACCCGATTACAGAACTAGTGCTGGAATCAATGCTGGAAAATGAGGATTTTTTTAAAGTTTAAAGAAACTCTTTGAAGTTTGCTGGGAGGAGGGGGGGGGGGGGGTGGAACAGGCAAAGGCCTTTCGGCCCTCGATCCACATGCACCGTGTAGGCGGAAAAAATCACAACTAATTTCCCATACATTTTTTTCTTTCCCTTTCCCTTTCCTCCTTCTCTCTATTCTAAGTATCCTGGGAGGGGAGACATTGCCCTTCGACCCCCCCCCCCCCCCGATCCAAACGTCGTCGGCGGGATTAATCGCAACAGATCTCCGCTTCTTTTCACCCTTTTCTTTTCTTCTTCCTCCTTTGTGTTCCCTTTTAGCTCTCCTTTTTCCCTTTCCCTTCCTTATCTCTTTTTTATTGGCGGTGAGGGGGTGGGGGAGGGCAGAGGCAAGGGCCTTTGCCTTTGCCCCCCCCCCCCCCCCCCCCCCCCGATCAACAACTTGTTTGCGGCAATATTGCAACTGATATCCCCCTTTTCTTTTTTTTTCCTCTTTTGTTTTCGTTCCCTTTATCTTCTCTTTTCTTTTTTTCTTTCCCTGTCCTTCCTTCTCTCTTTTTGGCCGAGGGGGGGGGGGGGGGGGGGGGAGAGACAACAGCATAAAAGGCAACGCACTTGCTGCCCCCGATCTCCTTCTCTTCCCCCTTTTTCTGTTCTTCTTCCTTTCCCTTTCTCTCTTCTTTCTCTTCTTTCCTTTCCTTCTCTCTCTCTCTCTCTCTCTCTCTTTCTCCCTCTCCCTCTCTCTCTTTTTTGATGAGGGAGGGGGGGGGGGGAATAGGGGCAGGCGAAGGCCATTCGGCCCTCCGATCCACACCGTGTTGGCGGGGAAAATCACACCTAATTTTTTTTTAATTCCCTTTCCTTTCTTTTCTCTTTTTTTTTTAGCCGGGGGGGGGGGGCAGCAGCATGGAAGGCAAGGCCCTATTGGCCCCGATATCTTCCTCTTTCCCCGTTTTTCCCTCCTTATCTCTCTTCTTTTCCTTGTTTGGCTCTCTTTCTCTATGCTGGGGGGGGGGGGGGTGGAACAGGCAAAGGCCTTTCGGCCCTCGATCCACAAGGACGTTTTTGGCCCCTGGACTCCTTTTCCCCCCTTTCTTTTCTTCTTTCTTTTCCTTTCTCTCCTCTTTTCCTTCTTTCTCTCTCTTTTGTTTTGCTAAGGGGAGAGGCCTTTTGCCCCCCCCCCCCCACCCGATCCACACCTTGTTGGCAGGAAAAATCACAACTGATCTTCCCTACCTTTCTTCTTCTTTTTTTTTTCCTTTCCCGTTCGCTCTACTTCCTTCTCTCTTTTTAAGCTTGCTGGGGGGGGGGGGTGCAAAAGCCTTGGCTCCCCCTCCTAATCCACAACTTGTTGGCGTGGAAATTACAACTCATACTCCCCTTCTTTTCTTTTCTTTTCTTTTCTTCCTCTCTTTTTCCTTCCCTTTATCTCCTATTTTCTTTTCTTTTCCTTTTCCTTCCTTCTCTCTTTCTTTTTGTTGGGGAGGCAAGGCCCTGATCACCCTCCCCCTCCCGATCTCCTCCCCCCTCCCTTTCTCCTCTTCTTCCTCTTCTTCCTCTTCTTCCTTTCCATTCCTGTTCTCTTTCCCTTTCCATTATATTCCTTCTCTCTCTCTCTCTCTCTCTCTCTCTCTTTGGCGGGGGAGGGGGCAAGGCCCCCACGCCCCCCCCCCCCCCCCCCCTCCCCCATGATTCGAGCATGGGTACACCAGTAGTGTCGTGTTTAGCTATTTGGCACAGCTGAATATGGGTTATCCATTATTTTATTCATACTTGTATGAATGTGTGAGATAGAGTACGGACAGCCGGTGCGACAGGCGGACTATTGGTGCAAGACCTCTCCCGCACAGATTGTCCGTCAGACAATTGAGGCGCGCTCTCGATCGATCTCTAGTTCCCGGACGCGCGTTTCCGTTTTACACCCTGCCCTAGGCTTTTCGGCAAGAAATTACACGAAACATGCTGTATCCGAAGTCTAAGTTTGTTTATATCGACGTCAAGATTAATAGCGAAGCCAAAGCTTATGTACAATTTCAATTGGGGATGCGAGGGTCTTCTTGTTCAAGACGGTTTTCCCGATATATTATTGTTTTGTTATCGCTGGGCTAAATTTTGCGAGCTGATCACGCATCCTCACGCTCTTAGAGTATTGCGTATTAATGGATAAAAATAAATGATACGACTAGGAAGATCAACTAGTATAGAGAGTTAGCTAGCGCTACGTGACGTTTTCAGAGTTCTGGTGGTGTGCAGAGCGCCGAGGCAAGATGTGGACGACTAGACTCCGAATACCAGTCGGTTTGTAAAATTTTATTGGAGAAAAGCCTAGGGCAGGGTGTAAAACGGAAACGCGCTTCCCGGACGCGTCATTTTTTTTCTGCGGCACAGATTGGGTCTTTTTTTTAAGGGGTCTTGATTTAACCGTAACCCTAACCCTACCCATAGGCTCAACACGCCCCTAACCCCAATCTGTGCCGCAGAAAAAAAATAACGCTTCCCGGACGAACGGTGCGGGTGACATTCTACGCGGTCACACCGGCCGTGCGTTATTCGTGATACTTTATAGATCTATATGGCATAGAGAAACTTAGCTGTATGATCGGGCGCTCGCGCGCACGTACGTACATGTAGCTCATGAATCTAAGAGCCGTCGACCCATTTTCGATCAGTTTAGAAAAAATGGCGTCGCGATTGAGTCAAGTTTAAAAATACTCTGCCTAGATCTAGATAATCTAGACCTTAACTAGTCAAAACTGCAGTTGTCAACGGATTCCGGCGTAAAAGGTTACCGTTCGTCCACGATCCCCGTCTGTGTATGGCCTAGCTGGGCCGGTGAATTTTGACAAATGTCAGTTTTATTAAAAAAATCGGCGCTTCACCGTAGTACCATACCATACCAGTATAACCACTACCAGACAGTTATTTCTGTCTAGCTCCGAAGAAAACAAAACAAAGAGTGCTGATGTGAGCTGACTGAAAGAATCACCGTAGCCTGTATATTAATGTACTGTAGCCTGTAGGATCGGACTAGGTCGTACGAATATACTACGACTTACGACTTACGAGCTTGATTGGTGAAAATTGCAGTTGAATACGGATAGGGCCTCTAGATCGATAATAATATATGCCCAACTCCAAGCTGGATAATCGGACATAGGCCTATTCAATATTATCTACAATGGATGTGATGATCTTTGTGTTCGTGAATTTACTGCTTGTAGCCGGTGAGTTTTAACAAAAAGCTTAACCAAAACGTAGTAGGCCTAGGCCTAGTACATAGTAATATTTTAAACTGCGCGGAGTCTATTTTTTGATATAGTTTTAAACTGATATTTTGAATATAATGTGTGTCTGTCTGTGAGCGCACGATTTGCCCATGCATAGCCTTTTGTGCGTGAAAATGTAAGGTTTGCATTGAAACCTGACCCTGATGACTAGAGGCTAATTCTATAATAAAAGTAATGAAGAATGGGTTCAACATAATGTTTTTAACTACAGGTCTTAGGATTATAGACTTGATCGGTTGATAATTTATGTACGTGTCACGTATTATGTCTGTTAAGTGATATTTTTTTTAAAGATTGAATAGATTTGCTTTCCAAGCTGATAAATGTACTTACCCGTATGCCCATTTCCTTATATTTTTTTCTCTAGATATTTTCTCTTGCGCAACGGCTTTCAACGTCAAGCCACTGATAATAGGCACCTCAGGAACAATCCCCTGTGACTATGTAGAAAACGATTCTAAGATTCGTCTAGTACAGTGGTACAAGAGCAAGAGAATTGATACATTTGTAAACGGCGATCCCAGTCTAGCCCAGTGGGCGGACGGATCAACGGAAAGCCAGCCGAACTACCACATCGAAAATACCACCTTCTCTTTGGTCATTGAGAAGGCTACGTCGGATGACGAAGGTCTCTACAAGTGCTCCGTGGAACGTGGAGACTTGTACACCGAGTCATACGTCTACACCCGTACAGTTATGTTTGGTGAGTGTCATTACTACAGTATGTCATTACTACAGTATGTCCCATTTGCAACCAACATCAAATTCTGTAGAATTTTGCAAGAATTATAAATATGTCCTATCTGTGAAATTTAAGAATTAGCAGTGTACTAATATTTGAATTATGTATTAAGGAAACCCGTTTATTTTCTAGACTTTACTGTCAGGCACTTTTGAGTTACTGACTGACTTCATTTTTTCTTTGTTAATAACATACATACAATGAGCTGAAAAGGGTACATGGGCATTTGTCTACATCAATAACCCACTTCTTGTAATGGCCAAAATTAAGCTGATTGAATCTTTGCTCAGCGGCACAAAACGTACATCGTTCGGAACAAGGGTCTGAAAGTCAGACTATTTACTAAAAAGATTGCAATCCCTAAAGTCGATCCGACTACTGACTCGTTATTTTCCACCCCGTAAAATACATTTTCAAGCCCTTTCGTTTTTAAGGAAGTTCTAAATTAGTATTATTTTTCAAATGCCGGTGGAATTTAACCTTATCACTTTGTTGGCCTGCAAACCGAACATAGGCCTACATGTACATGTTTAATATGTAGTACCTTCAAAGGGCAATTGAGTAAAAGCAGGGACACAGATTGTCAAACGTTCTGATAATAGTACGGGAGAGATAACTTCTTATAAACAGACAAACAAATCTTTAAAGAATGAACTATTGTACACTTAAGGACATCTCTAACGATAGCGATGCAGAACTTTACTTAGGGCTCATTCTCCTGTTCATTCTACCGATGTTAAAATAGATATCTGAAAACGAGCCCAAATATTGAGATAATTACATCAATAGAAAGTTTTTAACCCCCAGAATAATACTAAATGGGGTTCAACCGACAAAACAAGTTCAGAATGGTTAATTTATGAGAGTAAACTCCACCAAAACCTCAGAAGTCGGAAACGCGGAAAATTGCACAGAGAAAATGGGTCCTCTATCCATGACGTCACAAACGGTGATCGTGGGCTTAGTGAGAGTGAATGGCAGTGATATTATATGCCAACGCAAATGCTATCCTGTCAGAGCTTAGACATTTCCTTGTTAACGAAATAGAAATTATGTGATAGATTTTCTGTTTTTATTTGAATGAACAATAACGAAGCAACTTTTGAAAAGAAATTTGTGTCTCTCTGCAAATGCTTTTCTATGGAACATCCGGGTACGTAAATATACTCTTTCGCGGTTGTTACGTCACAGATAGTGGACAAGTTCTGTGACTAATTTTCTAGGCAAAAACAGGAGGCTATTTTTCGACATTTCATTTGAGGATATCCAGTAGCCAGAAGAATTGTGTGATATGCGATGTAAATGAACAACTTACAAATAATATATGCTTGACGTACAGTGTAGGTACCAATTTAATGGACATTTACTGTCTTTGTATGTCTTAACAAAAATGATGACCGCTGAAAATGAGCCATTTTCTGATAAAAAAAGAAACAGGCTTTCCTTTCCAACTTTCCAACACTAACGTAGGGATCCGACGGATTTTTTTATTAGAACGCAAGTTTCTGAACATTTTTGATGGTAAGATTACTCGTCAAATGTTCATCTCGCTCAGGGAGTTTAAAGTGTTCCAATTATTAACATTTAATTGTTGTTATTTATTTATGTTTTGTATTGTTTCGCTTTGTTAAATTTTTTAGCTCGACCTCGCATGGGCCCAGAAATAATTTTAGACCGTGCTATGAACCGTGTTAATTGTACTGTTGAGCACGTGAAGCCATTGACATTCCCGGTGTTTTATTTCGACTACAATCATGCCAGTACTGAGACATACCTGTATGCAGTCCTGAATGAAGACGGAACATACACGACATCGGCCAGTTGCGCAGTTCCTCAGAACAAGAGTGTATCACAAGTAGATTGTTCCTTTTCCTACTTACACTACCGGCGAGTAGCCTCTTTGGACTTGCGTGATACCACCACCGACAGTCTGATCGAAGATAAAACAGCTACAGTATCACCTATGGGCACATCTGTGACATTTGAAGGTGAGATAAACCAAGTGTTCCTTTTTCTGTATTATTAAGAAACCGAGAGCAACAAATGGATCTCTTTTTTATGTGCGTTATATCACCAGAGAACTTCCTAAAGAAAAACCTAAAGTGTTAATTTTTTCTGTCATTTTTTTCTTCAAATTTTACATCTGTGACGCATATATTCTTAAAGAAAAATCCAACCCGAATGGACAACTAAAACTTAAAGAAAGCAGAAAAATGAGAGAAGCAAACTGATGAAAATTGCAATTAATTGTGACTAGATAATTATACAGTAAGAAAGTTATTAATTTTTGAAATTTGTAATCACTTTATATATGGGCACTCCAATTTGGCTGAAGCGGTAATGTCAATGTTATATAGTGCCGGATTACTTTCCCATCAGTTCAAACATATCAAATAACTAAAATTTCAATTTTTCAAAAAAATCCTGGCTCAGGAGGGTCTATTCTATTTAGAGGACCTATAATAATATGTTATCTATAGTATATTTTGAGTAGTGTCCCAAGGGAGAAGGAACTTACGAGAAAAAAACTGAAATTAATGATATTTGTGTACAGGGGAAATGGAAGAGTCATCCATGTCATACGCCAAAATCTGCAGACCAAAATACCAATTTGAGATGATCTCATACCATCTCATACCATATATGCCATTCTTTTTCCTTTGATTTTTCTGCTTTTATACACATAAACTTATTACGTGGGTTGGGTTGCCCTTTAAAGGAACTATGTCCCATTTGCAGGCCTAAAAAAATGAAAAAGTAAAATTCCAACTGCATTTGAAAGATAATACTAATTTAGGACTTCCCTAAAAAAGGTGGGGCTTGAAAATGTCTTCACGTGGGAAAATAACGACTATTAGTTGTCAAATCGACTTTAGGGCTAAAGAGCCCAAAAGTAATAGTCTTGATTTTCAGACAATTGTACCGAATGGTCATACGTTTTATGCTGCGCAAAGATTCAATCAGTTTAATCTTGGCCATCACAAGAAGTGGGTTATTGATGTAAACAAATGCTCATGTACCCTTTACAACTATTTTCATGTATGTTATTACCAAAGAAGAAAAAAAGCCAGTCAGTCACTCAATAGTGTCTGACAGTGAAGTCTAGCAATTAAACGGGTTTCCTTGCATAATTTGAATATGAGGACACTGCTAACGTTTAAATTTCACAGATAGGACATACATGACATGTTCATAATTCCTGCAAAGTTCTACAGAATTTGAGGTTGGCTGCAAAAGGGACATACACTGTAGTACCTTTAATCTTTCATTGTAAGATGGATGGTAAATTGTAGTTACTCAGGATTGGTCAAATCGTCGCTGTTTTCACGAAGTGACGGTAGTGAAAAAAAATTGCATTCACTTTGCGTTACGATTTTCCTCACTACCGTCACTTCGTGAAAACAAGGACGAAATGGCAATCGTTATTTTTGCATTTTATCAATCAAAAATCTACCATAAATGTCTTAGTAAAGCTCCGCACGGGGAAAGGTTATTCTAATCTGTGTACAGTGTTAAGTAAGCAGAAGTAATTTGTTTACAACTCTGAGATATTATCATGCTTCGTAGTATAGAGGGGCTCGCTAAAGGTTTGCGTTTAGGGTTAGAGGCAGATGCGAAGAGGAGGAGAGACTGAGAAGCAAGGCATCATGACTAGGTACCTCCTACTCGACCCCTTTCGGGCTGAGGGAGGGGGCGGCGGATCCGGAGGCAACGGCCCAACCTTGTTATAGTCAAACCTGTCTATAAAGACCGCTCAAGGGAAACGAAAATAACGGGTTTTAAAGAGAGGTGGTCTATATAGACAGGTTGTTCCAAGCAACTATCTTAACTGCTTATTATTTATGAGAGATTACATTGACATGTACTTATCAAAGGGGCAGTTGAGTTCTTGTTTCAGATCCCAAATGCCTTCAAAGTGCATGGTTATTGGTCTTAATTCTTATTGATGACATTTCTAGTGCCCTTTTCGGACCTAAAGTTGCTATGAAGGTAATTTTAGCTCCCAAAATGTGTTAAATTTAGATCAAACCAATTCATCTTTTGTAAAAATTATCTTATGTGAAAATATGAAGCAAGATTCATTTGAAAGATGTTGGTCAGGTTTCAATGGTCTTTTTGATTAATGCTGATAATATGTTTAATCAATGGTATGTTATGCGATGGCGATCGGCATTCATTGGCTGCACTCTTGCGCTCGGCGGGCGAGAGCAGTGGAGTTAAGCAGGGCTCCCACTTATCCGAGTTGTATTACGAGGCGAGGTGTGGTGAGTTGCCTCACTGAGGCACTCGCAATAACTCGCGAAAACTCTTCTTGTAACTCGCGACAACTCGGTATGGTTCGGCGTAACTCTTTACAACAATCCATGACTCTCCTTGAAGTCGCGAGCAGTTCCAAAATCTGAATCGTTGTAACTCGTGATGAACTCACTTACATTCGTTATATACTCGCATTACTCGTAACAAGCAGGGCTCCCACTTAGCCGAGTTGTATTACGAGGCGAGGTGTGGTGAGTTGCCTCACTGAGGCACTCGCAATAACTCGCGAAAACTCTTTGTGTAACTCGCGACAACTCGGTATGGTTCGGCGTAACTCTTTACAACAATCCATGACTCTCCTTGAAGTCGCGAGCAGTTCCAAAATCTGATTCGTTGTAACTCGAGATGAACTCACTTACAGGTGTACATTCGTTATATACTCGCATTACTCGTAACAAGCAGGGCTCCCACTTAGCCGAGTTGTATTACGAGTTAAGGCGAGTTGTGGTGAGTTGCCTCAACGAGGCACTCGCAATAACTCGCGAAAACTCTTCTTGTAACTCGCGACAACTAGGTATGGTTCGGCGTAACTCTTTACAACATTCCACGACTCTCCTTGAAGTCGCGAGCAGTTCCAAAATCTGAATCGTTGTAACTCGAGATGAACTCACTTACATTCGTAATATACTCGCATTACTCGTAACAAGCTCGCGCTGCACTCTTCATAAGGTGGCAAGTTTCTACGAGTTATGAAGAGTGCAGCGCGAGCTTGTTTACGAGTAATGCGAGTATATTACGAGTGTTAAGCGAGTTCACCTCGAGTTACAACGAATCAGCGAAAATGTTGAACATGTTCAAAATTTTCACTGATTCGTTGTTTATACTCGAGGTGAATTCGTTGTTACTCGAGATGAACTCGCTCACATGCACTCGTAATATACTCGTATTACTCGTATACAAGCTCGCGCTGCACTCTTCATAAGGTGGTGAGTTCCTACGAGTTATGAAGAGTGCAGCGCGAGCTTGTTACGAGTAATGCGAGTATATTACGAGTGTAGGCGAGTTCACCTCGAGTGACAACGGGAACTGCTCGCGACTTCGAGGAGAGTCGTGGAATGTTGTAAAGAGTTACGCTAATACCCCCTTCACATACACGGATTTTCCTTACGAGTCCTTACGGATCGCCAACTCGTAGTCAATCGCAAGCATCCGTAAATAACTCGCTGGTATCCGTAAATAACTCGTCACAACTCGCAACAACTCGTAGACACTCTTGAGGATCCGTGAAAGGAGAGGCAGATTTTTTGACATGTCAAAAATCTTCTTACGATTGTCCACGGATTGATTTGTCCGTAAATAGCTCGTAAATAGCTCGTAAATATCCGTAACCACCCGTAAACCGCTCGCAACAACACGTCACCATCCGTAAACTGCTCGCAAGAATCCGTAAATGACTCGTAACAGATTTTTGTAACGATTCGTTATGGTTAGTTTACGATTTGTTTACGAATTATTTACGGATTATTGCTAGCAGTTTAAGGATGGTTACGTGTGCTTACGTGTTGTTTACGATTTTATTCGGGTCATTTTACGATGGCTTTACATATTGATACGGGTTATTACGAGCATTTTAAGTGTAGTTACGAATACTTTACGAATAGATACGTATAATTTACGTATGCTTACGAACTGTTTACGATTTTGGGAAAGGTATAAAAGCTGCAAATTCGAACACTTCATTTTCAGTTATTATGTTTTGGCTAAAAATCGTAAGGACTCGTAATAACTTGTATAGCTTACTCGTAACTATTCGTAACAACACGTAAACAGGTCGTAACTAACACGTTAGTGGCTCTTAGTTATCCGTGACAACTCGTAACGAATCGTGGACTGTTGCCGTAAATACATCGTAATAACTCGTAATGATCCGTAATAAACCGCAAACAGCTCGTAATAAATCTTAAACCGGTCGTAAAAGTGGCAAAATCGTAAGGATCCGTGAAAGATCCGTGAATTTGTGCGATCCGTAAGGACTCGTAAGAAAAATCCGTGTTTGTGAAGGGGGTATAAGCCATACCGGATTGTTGCGAGTTATCCCGAGTTACAAGAAGAGCTGTTCGCGAGTTATTGCGAGTGCCTCTTTGATGCAACTCACCACAACTCGCCATAACTCGCTAATATAACTCGGCAAACTGGGAACCCTGCTTTACCGAGCCAGCACATCTGGACCGGATCTATTGTTCTGGCATATTGGGTGTTTGGAGTGTGGTCGGTGGGTGCTGGCTGGCATTGTGCTGCAAATTATTGGCATCTAACCTTAAGTCCTCTTACAATGTTGTGTGTGTCTTATTAATACGTGTTCAATGTTGTATACAGTCAATGTTGTCATTACTCAAAAGCTGTTGTTGTGAAGAAAAATGTATACTGCTTTATTATTTAATAACACGCCCTACTGTGGGGGAAAAATATAAAATAAAATAACAAATTAACAAATTAAGTTCCACTTTGAAAATGATACGGTGACCGTTAATTGTATATAATAACAAAAATAATAATAACAATACATGGGTCGGCTGGTTGTGCCTATTATAACCTACACGCAAAAGCCAAAAAAAGACGCCAATATTGACATTGGCTGGAATAAAACGTATAAGGCGCTTTCTCGTTTTTTTAGCGGCTGGTTCAAAATTATCGAATATCTGGGGGACCCCCCCCCCCCCCCCCCCCCCCCCAATATTAGAAATTGTCATATTTATGGAAATTGCAGCCATCTGTGAACCAATTTTGATCAAACAAAGATGTTTTTGTAATTTAAATTGTATGCAGCTCTTTCAAATTTCACACTCAGTTTTTCATAACCTCACAACAAAATTATTTTGTGTAGTGCCCTCTATACCAAAACTCAATTTTCCATTGAATGCATCAATAACTCATACCGACTTCCTTAAACATCTTCAAAGAAAGGAACTTTAAGCCTGAAACATTCAAGGTGATGCTTTTGTGATTCTAACTCTTTCACAATCTTGATTTATTCATTTTTTATTTATTTATTTACTTCAGAAGAGAATAAGATATGCTTGTGAATTGACTAAATTGTACTAAAAATATGATTGTGATTGTGCATGTGTGTGTTTTTTTTTGTTCATAATATGGAATTGGCTACGCTGGATCAAGGCATTTACCGGCACTACGACGGGACGTTCCTCGCATCGTTTTCTTCACCAAGCGGCGGAGAGGCAGCGATTGAATTCTGACAGCCCTGCTACTGGTGCAGGCAGTCGTTGTGGCAACATTATTTTGCAGAGTCATAATGAAGTGTCGCTGGTCGTGTTAGGCAGTGGTCCTTATAGGCGGGTTAGTTAATGCATGAATTCTCTACGAGAGAACCATTAGTATAGACAGGTGGTCACAAACGCAGGTTTGACTGTAATACATGCAGACGGGCTACACCCTGGGTCCGTGGGCGATGTACAGGAAGATAAGATATTACTGGGTAACTTGTTTGCAGAGTAGAGCTCGCCAAGACAGTTCCCTTTGTTTAACATACCTACCATCCCCACTTAACCTCGGTGTTTGCTAACTGTACCCGTATTAATGTTGACGTTGGTCGCCCCAGTCGCCAGTCATCCTCCCAATCCCCGCCATCCTACGTTAATAGGTCGTAGACCCCTAAACCCGAAAGGGCTAGTCCAGGATTCAAATTCATCAGAGACCAAGGAGGTACCAAGTTCAAGGGAAAAGGACGGGAGCTGTGAGGTGGACTTTTCAGGAGTCTTACAGGCAGCTACAAGGGCCCAATTCGATTAGGTGCCTGGTAGCAATGACAAAAGGGACGTAGCATCATGGACAGATACGGAGACATTGCCGGAGTTGCGACAAGGGATTATGCAGTGACTATAGTAAAGAGTGTCGATGGTAAAGAAGTCAAGTTATATCTCTTCCTTCCAAGTTCTCTGCCGGTTGTGACCACGCAACCAAGACTAGAGCGCTTGAAAGTTCGTACCTGGTAACGGGGATACAGTGCAGTCTTGGGTGGGCATGATTTGTGGAAAACTTATAGGCAAAGATGACCAACTAACATGGCTGAAAATAGACAACCGCTCCATACACTCAGAGACTCTGCCCGAGGGTGATTCCCTAGTAACCAAGAGGGCGATCGACACCCGAAAGCGACACGCGCAAGAGAGGCAACAAATCACAGACCCGAAAGATGCGACAAGGAATTTGGAATGCAGCAACAAAGAAGTCAAGTTATATCATTTCTTTCCAAGTTCCCTGCCGATTGTGACCACGCATCCAAGGCTAGAGCGCTTGAAAGCCCATATCCAGTAATGGGGGTACAGTGCAATCATGTGTGGGCATGATTTGTGGGAAGTCTATAGGCAAAGATGACCAACTAAGATGGCTGAAAATAGATAACCGCTCCATACAGAGACACTGTCCGAGGGTGATTTCCTAGTAACCAAGAGGGCGACAGGCTGGAGCTTCATTTGCAAGGGGGCTTGCACAAAGACATGTTTACTGACGCGATTACAGACCCTTCCAAGTTCCCTGCTGATTGTGACCACGCATCCAAGGCGAGAGCGCTTGCAAGTCCATAACTGGCAATGGGGATACAGTGCAATCTTGTGCGGGCATGATTTGTGGGAAGCTTAGAGGCAAAGATGACCAACTAAGATGGCTGAAAATAGATAACTGCTCAACACAGAGACACTGCCCGATGGTGATTCCCTAGTAACCAAATAGGACGGTCGACACCCGAAAGCGACACGCGCAAGAGAGGCTTGCAGGAGGACATTTTTCTGATGCAATCACAGACCCTTCCAAGTTCCCTGCTGATTGTGACCACGCATCCAAAGCGAGAGCGCTTGCAAGTCCATAACTGGCAATGTGGATACAGTGCAATCTTGTGCGGGCATGATTTGTGGGAAGCTTAGAGGCAAAGATGACCAATCAAGATGGCTGAAAATTGATAACTGCTCCATACAGAGACACTGCCCGAGGGTGATTCCCTAGTAACCGAGGGGGCAACAGGCGGAAGCGACACGCGCAAGAGAGGCTTGCAGGAGGACATTTTTCTGATGCAATCACAGACCCGAAAGATGCGACAAGGAATTTGGAATGCAGTGACTAGGGATAGAAGTCAAATTATATCTCTTCCTTCCAAGTTCCCTGCCGATTGTGACCACTGAACCAAGACTAGAGCGCTTGAAAGTCCATATCCGGCAATGGGTTACAAGGGCGGTCTTATGTGGACTTTATTTGTGGCAAACTAATAGGCAAAGATAACAAATCAAGATGGCTGAAAAAAGGATACCGCTCCATACGAAGACAGTCATGAGGGTGAGGCACTAGTAAGTAGTAACCAAGGGCAACATGGTGACGTGACAAGTGCAAGAGATGCTTGCACAAGTCGTTTTTTCTTCTGATGAAATCACATACCCTTCCAAGTTCCCTGCTGATTGTGACCACGCATCCAAAGCGAGAGCGCTTGCAAGTCCATAACTGGCAATGTGGATACAGTGCAATCTTGTGCGGGCATGATTTGTGGGAAGCTTAGAGGCAAAGATGACCAATCAAGATGGCTGAAAATTGATAACTGCTCCATACAGAGACACTGCCCGAGGGTGATTCCCTAGTAACCGAGGGGGCAACAGGCGGAAGCGACACGCGCAAGAGAGGCTTGCAGGAGGACATTTTTCTGATGCAATCACAGACCCGAAAGATGCGACAAGGAATTTGGAATGCAGTGACTAGGGATAGAAGTCAAATTATATCTCTTCCTTCCAAGTTCCCTGCCGATTGTGACCACTGAACCAAGACTAGAGCGCTTGAAAGTCCATATCCGGCAATGGGTTACAAGGGCGGTCTTATGTGGACTTTATTTGTGGCAAACTAATAGGCAAAGATAACAAATCAAGATGGCTGAAAAAAGGATACCGCTCCATACGAAGACAGTCATGAGGGTGAGGCACTAGTAAGTAGTAACCAAGGGCAACATGGTGACGTGACAAGTGCAAGAGATGCTTGCACAAGTCGTTTTTTCTTCTGATGAAATCACATACACTAAAGTTGCGACAAGGAATTTGGAATGCAGCGACTATGGTGACTTTGCCATCAATAGTAACTACCATGGAAACCTTGATTTGTATTGGCTGTTAAGCCATGTTACCATGGTCGTTGCCATTGATGGCAAAGTTACCATCAATGTTAAGTTTTATGCAACGGGGCCTATGAAGGGCATTGTAATTCAACACGCATATTCATTATTTCTTTTTCCTTTTTCAGGTGATGGGTGTAGAACAACTGACCAGACAGAATGCATAGTTTTGAAGATTTTCGTAGGTTTGTTGTCAGGGGTCAGCTCCATAACGCTAATCATAATGCTATTCATATATCGTAAGTACAAACATTATATTTTCACAAACCAAAAACATGTGTGTATGCCTGTATGCCCGAGCACGCGTGTGTTTTCTATCCTGTCTCTTTTTGGTTAAGTTTAGCTAAGGACTTTATTTACATAGAGTAAGAAAACTACAAAAAAAGAAGAGTGAGAAGAAAAAGTCAAAAGAACAAGAAGAAGGATAATTAAGAAAAAGAAGAAGAACGCAAGGAAATATAGTAGGGGGACGTAGAATAATATCAGTAAAATGGTAATGGCAGGACAGTGTATACCATGAACAGTCTTTAAAGGTATAGGCCAGATTTGAAAACGCCCCCCCCCCCCCTTTCAAAAAATGAAATGGAAGCTCTTATTATCAATCATGTGAAAGAATATGTTTTGGCTTATCCATGATGATACAAATCTTGACGGGAAACTGCCTACTAATTGACAAATTTGGTAAATTTGTATATCTATCCGGACTGGATAAATATCCCACCTCATCTTTCTGTATACAGTACTTGTAACTTTACCAATACTGGGCCAAATTTCTTATAATTTTGACGATTCCAGAACATTGCAATACACACCAATACGTATATACTAGATGATCAACCTTTTCTGATTAATTCCATAACGTTTCTTTCACAATGCAAACGCATGACTACAACTGGTCTATACCTTTAAGCCCATTTGTACGATCCAGCATGACAAAAATGTTGTCCTGACCTATTAAATTCTCTTAAATGAATTGGTAGAGGGGCTTTCAGCTAGTTCGTTATTCAGGCTGTTCAAGAATTTTTACTCTAAAAGTTATTGTTTTGTTTTTAAAAAACGATAGGAGATCTTAGAATACAAAAATTGTTTGTCTCCTGGAATAGGAATATATAGTAATGTTGCGTTACTATTTAAAATCTTTGGGACTACCATGCCATGTTTTATCCAAATAGACGGGAAAATATATATATACAGTGCGTCCCAGAAAAAACGAAACCGAGAAGTATCGATGTTTTATCATAACTTAATCACAACCATAATTAATGAATGATACATATTTAGAAAGCTTAGAGTCTCCTCTTTCAGTTGATGCTACTCACGTGATGCATATTTCCCGCATTAGTGATTAAAAGCAATTTGAAGGAAGGAAACCAAAAAGTAATTTGTCGGGCGGTATCTGAATTTCAAAGAAAAATTCACATTTCTAGAAAGTTGAGTTTCTGCTCTTTCATATGATACCTCAATCAAGCCAGGAATAACAAAGTTCTGTTTGTTTAAAGTAGCCCTTACATTTTCATAATTTTAACAAACGAATTCGTTTTCACTGGGTGCCTGCCGTAGCAAAAAAGCAGATTTGACAAAAGACTTAACTCCGTTTCGTTGACAATCAGCCATGCATGAAAACTCTCGTCTACGGCTGATTGTCAACGAAACGGAGTTACGTCTTTTGTTAATTTCGTTTATTGATACGGCAGGCAGCCAGTGAAAACGAATTCGTTTAATAAAATTATGGAAATGCAAGCACTACATTAAACAAACAGAACTTTGTCATTCCTCGCTCATTTTTCCTGATTGAGGTGTCATATGAAAGGGCAAAAACTCAACTTTCTAGAAATGTGAATTTTTCTTCGAAATTCAGATACCGCCCGCCAATGTCTCTTTGGTTTCCTTCCTTCAAATTGCTTTCAATCACTAATGCATGAAATATGCATTATCTGAGTAGCATCACATGAAAGAAGAGACTCTAAGCTTTCCAAATATGTATCATTCATTAATTATAGTTGTAATTAAGTTATGATAGAACATCGATACTTCTCGGTTTCGTTTTTTCTGGGACGCACTGTATATATATACTTATATATATATATTTATTTTTTTAAATAAATCCTTTCACTTTTTTGTTATTCATCCATTTGTGCATTTAATTCATTATTTCGGTCGGAAGTTGGAATTTGTTTGGACTGAAAGGGAATTTGTACAAGCGCTGGATTAATCACTGATACAATTGTTTTTCTTTCTTACGCAGTAGATTACTCCTCATGTAACCATCAATTGTTTTATGAAAATGTATTTATTTTTATTTTTTTTAATTTCTCTCCCATTCCATTTCATTTTTTGTTATAGTAACGTTAAGGAGAAAATATCAGGGCCTGCAGAAGCGCAACACAACGGAGAGTACGGAGAAAATGATTGAACCTGACATGGGAGTGACAGTGGAAGGGATCTAGGGACGGAGTTAGAAGTTGGTGTGACTAAGGTAGTATAAAAAATAATATACAGCAGTGAGGACATTACTAAGCATTACCCACACAAGTTACCCTTGGGACAGTCTAACACACCCGAGGCTATAGCCGAGGGTGTTTGGATTGTACAGTTTGTACAAATTCATTCATTATTGGCAAAGATATCACTGATATTAATCACGTACTAAATGCTGAATTGAAGTATATTTATGAATGGTTTACAGCGAAGAAAACCTATATGGTATTTAAGCTCCAAAAAAAGAAGATGAACAAAGAAGGAATAAAAATAAGCATAATTGACCATGAAATCAAGAGGGTAATACATCCAAAATTCTTGGGTGCCTTCATTCATGAAAATTTAAGACGGAGTGTGCACATTAATGACATTTGTTATATCATACATAGATCTTTCCTTACATTATGTATTGTATAATATGGAGCAACATTACTACCCGGGTGTTTTGGGGTATTGGCGATGGCAAGAATTAAAAAACGTGCAGTTCGTGTTATTAGCCATTCCAAACCATTTTCTCGTACTGCAGACCTTTTTTAAGAGATAAAGATCTTAAAAGTATCCGAAATATACGAATTGCAGGTTGCTTTATTCAAGTGTTCATATTCGAAAAGTATTTAGCCTCCAAATTTTAATAATCTTATAGATCAAATAGCTTATACCATTTCTCTGACACAAGAGCTAGCAATCAATTACAATTGCTAATATGTAAATATGAATTTTCTCGGACAACCATTTATAATATTGCAACGAAATAACTTAATAATAAACCTAATGATATTAAGTACATGCCCACTACATCATCTTTCAAACGCATATTTAAATTGTACCTATTCTCTCAAACTCAAAAGAGTGCATATATATGACCATTTAAACTTACACCAATATATATATATTTGTGTTTTGTTTTACATACTTCGCTTTTTGTTATAGCTACCCTGGTTTTACAGTCTTACATTATATTCTAAATGATTGTATCGTTGTGTACTAGATGTGTTTCTAATGTTCTTTCTAATGTAATATATCGACTTTCTGCATTGTTTTACACATTTAATTGTTGTATGAGTTTTGTGGAAATGAATGAATTGAAATGAGTTAATCAGTGGAATTTTACTGTAAAATAGATTATATACCTGTAGCTTTTACATAAATGGTGAGGAAATTGAAATTGTTAAGCAGGCAGTATATCTATCTTTTGATATTTCTACATGTTGTTCATTGAGTAATACATCAATAACTCTGGCAGAAACATTTAAAAAGGTATTTTTTTATTATTTAAGTCATTTGGGGTGCATCTTCCGGATATTAAGATAGACGTTCGTTTATTTAATCTTCTCAAACCTTTCCTTTCGTATCGTTCGGGAGTATGGGGTGCTTTGTAGTGAATTCTGAGAAATTGGTAAAGATTAAAAAGGGGAATTCAAAAGTGTTTTTCAGTAATTTTATAGAAAGTGTTCATTTGCAATGGATAAGAAATATAGATTAAATAAATAGAGTAGTAAAGTGGCTATGTTGGCTGAAGCTGGAGAATATCCTATAAGTATAAATATATGTAAACATTTCGTTAAATGTTGGATTCGCATGAGAATATTTGATGAAAAATCTTTGTTATATTATCCTTTTCAAGAAAATAGAGAAATTTTAGCGAAATCTACTTCCTTATGTTGGCTTAGTAATGTACACAATTTATTAAAGAAATGTCATTCATATGTTGACGGAAATAACGAATGTCTAGAATTAGAAAATATTATAGATAACATAGATGCACATAGGAGTGTGGAGTGTGCACATTAATGACATTTGTTCTAAACTTTCCAAAACTATGCGTGCAATAAATCGGCTCAAGTTTACAGTACCGAACCAAGTCCTTATAACGTTGTATCATACATAGATCTTTCCTTACATTATGTATTGTATAATATAGAGCAACATTACTACCCGGGTGTTTTGGGGTATTGGCGATGGCGAGAATTACAAAACGTGCAGTTCGTGTTATTAGCCATTCCAAACCATTTTCTCGTACTGCATACCTTTCTTAGGAGATAAAGATCTTAAAAGTATCCGACATATACGAATGGCAGGTTGCTTTATTCAAGTGTTTATATTCGAAAAGTATTTAGCCTCCAAATTTTAATGAATCTTATAGATCAAATAGCTGATACCATTTCTCTGACACAAGAGCTAGCAATCAATTACAATTGCTAATATGTAAATATGAATGTTCTCGGACAACCATTTATAATATTGCAACGAAATAACTTAACAATAAACCTAATGATATTAAGTACATGCCCACTACATCATCTTTCAAACGCATATTTAAATTGTACCTATTCTCTCAAACTCAAAAGAGTGCATATATATGACCATTTAAACTTACACCAATATATATATATATGTGTTTTGTTTTACATACTTCGCTTTTTGTTATAGCTACTCTGGTTTTAAAGTCTTACATTATATTCTAAATGATTGCATCGTTGTGTACTAGATGTGTTTCTAATGTTTTTTCTAATGTAATATATCGACTTTCTGCATTGTTTTACACATTTAATTGTTGTATGAATTTTGTGGAAATGAATGAATTTAATTGAAGTTAATCAGTGGAATTGTACTGTAAAATAGATTATATACCTATAGCTTTTACATAAATGGTGAGGAAATTGAAATTGTTAAGCAGGCAGTATATCTATCTCTTGATATTTCTACATGTTGTTCATTGAGTAATACATCAATAACTCTGGCAGAGACATTTAAAATGTATTTTTTTGATTATTTAAGTCATTGGGGGTGCATCTTCCGGATATTAAGATAGACGTTCGATTATTTAATTCTCTCAAACCTTTCCTTTTATATGTTTCGGGAGTATGGGGTGCTTTTGTAGTGTATTCTGAGAAATTGGTAAAGATTAAAAAGGGGAATTCAAAAATGTTTTCAGTAATTTTATAGAAAGTGTTCATTTGCAATGGATAAGAAATATAGATTAAATAAATAGAGTAGTAAAGTGGCTATATTAGCTGAAGCTGGAGAATATGGAGTATGAAATAAAAATTTTCTTGAACTTGAACTGCATTGACTGGAATTGATTATTGAAGAAAAAACAGTTTGAGTGATTGTTGGCTGTGAGATGATTCGTACGATTTATTTGGAACAATATAAGAGACGTGAAAAAGTATGTTACAGTTTACTCATGTATTTCCAGTTAATTATTATACTTGTTTGCTACGGGCATGACGGGCAAACATACACAAGTTACACCGGCATAACGCTGATGTTACTGTGTAGTGACACACACACCCTCGTGGATTCATATACAACATCCCCCGCCTCCTTTCCGGTTTTAGAACCATCTTTATTGTATCGTTAATATATTAACCGTAGAAAAGGCTGAATTGGACAAATTACAGCTAAATCTTTGCAACGACGTTTCACATTATCGATACAAAAGTCAACAGAGACATAAGAGTAACAAATGTGAAGAAAAAAATGGTGTTAGGAATACAAAAATTAATTAATTACATAAACATAATTATGCATGATAGAAGTATACCACGAAATATTTAACACAATGTCAATTGTTGCAAATTGTGATAATTACAACAGACGGAGAAGAGAGGAAATGTGAGTACATACGGATACGACGTATAAGAAGAGGCAATGATGGGAGAAGCGAAGGTCCAGAGAAGGTAACTTAGGAGAGGGAGAGAGAAAGTATATTACAGGCAGACTGAAAACAATTTATTCAATATTCTCATCTAAAAATATAAGAAAAATAATTATTAGAGGAAACGAGTAATAGGTAATAGGTAATGGGTATTTCAAAACGATTAAAATGCTTGTTATATCACAAAACGTACATGCACACTTAGATTTGTTTTAACCCATGAAGATAGTAAAAGAGGGATATGAAACTGAAAGGAAGAGGCTCTAAAAAGAAGTTAAAAATTCCCTTTAAATACAGTGACTCCTCTCGCTCGGTCGCTACTCTCCCTTGCACAACATCAAAAAACGTGTAGAAGAGCTGTAAACCGCTTAGATAAAGATGCGTTATCACAAAAACCTATAGACAGGCAATAATCTGGGGGGGTGTATTAATGCGGAGGAAGTGATTTAATGGGGATGAAAAGGCCAAAAGGTTGCCAAAAATTGACAAGTCAAGGATTTAAAAGCTGCCCATCCCCATTATAAGAGAAAAGGCAAAAGGAGTGAATTTGTCCAGACTTTGCCTTTGCTGCGTGATCAATAGTGCTCCTAAATGCAAAGTGGAAAGGGGGTCGGGGTCTTGGGGCACAGTATTCACTTTGGGTAATAACCGTGTCCCTCATGCATTGAAACTCGCTACGTCAACATTGACTTGGAACATATTTCGTCCTATTTTAGATGACGTTTATGTATTTCAAGAAAACTGGGGATTTCCACATGCGTAGGCATTGTGGTCTACCTAACAGGCTATATATAACTATTATGTGATCGTTGGCACTCTATGGTTTGCATCAAATGAAAGAGGAGGATCTAAGCTTTCCAAATATGTGTCATTTGTCAATTATACTTGTGATTAAGTTATGATGAAACATCGATAATTCTCGGTTTCCTTTTTGTTCTGAGACGCACTGTATATATATATATCCTGAAAAAATATTGAGATAAAAGAAGAAGTTGCTAAATCATTAATATAGAAAGAATGAAAAAGCTCACAAATTATTTTACACTTTCCCAATATATATACATATACATACACATTGGGAACATTGTTTTTTCTTTTTCAGACGACGTGTATACATGTATTTCAAGAAAACTAGTGAACTTCACATGTGTAGGCGCTGTAGTCTACCTCACACGGCTACAACGGAGCTTTCTTTGTTCACAGATGATTGTGCAAGTCCATTCAATATCCGACTGATAGAGCGCACAAAGCAAACGTGATAAGATCAACACAAAGGCTCTTGAATGTAAAATACCTTATCTATGACTGTAAGCCGCGTATTAAACTAAATTTAGTGCATTCGTATTTGGATAGAAATGAATCAGTATTCCTATGGGCTATGGCATTATCATTTTCACTGAATATGGAATATGGAGGAGGAGATAAACATGTGTAAACAAAGATGTTAATTACACTGTTGGTCATAATGGTGGAATAATTATTTTTACCCCAGTTTAGGGAAGGATTTTAAAAAATTATTTATTTCTAATAAATCTAGATAATGGCATACATTCTCAGATTTTATTGAATATTAATTTGCGAGTGTTTGTTTTGCGTGACTACTAAATCATAGTAGTGATTTAATGTGTGTATTTTTGAGGAAACCCCCCCCCCCCCCTAAACCCCCCCCTTTTTTTTTTCTTTTTTTTTTAAATAAAAAAAAAAAAAAAAAAAGTCAAATTTTCAAATTTCGAGACCCCCCCCCAAAAAAGTGTCCTCTTACCCCCCCCCCCCCAAACAAACAATTATTTCGTATTTCATGTTCATTTCATTGCATGTGCATATGAGGACTATACAACCGTGTCGAATTATCGTTTTTTTTTTATCCAGATACTTCAGCTATTTCTTGTCGGTTTTTCAATTATGAGCTCACTTTAAGAGCAGCTCTTAAACGACTCGTTTTCTATAATTTCCTTACATGCTAACGTGAAAACTGTTTTATTATTAGTTTTATGTATCCCTTTTTGTTAATTTAACTTATATTTCACCTTTAAAAAGCTCAACCTTATATTATTAAAAATGAGGAGTGTTGATTTTTTTTGTTAACGATACATAATTTTGTTCTTTTACATGAACTTAATAACTTTAATACGCTTTTAATAATGTAGTGACGCATTTCAATCGATGATTTTACATCATTAAAGGCTACGTTTCCGTTATGGAACTCAATTGTACAAACATTATTATGAATTAAGTAATTAAGTCATTACTTGCATTACATTCAGTGGCAGCAGAATGTACAACGTGAGTTTTTGGTTTAAATTCAAAGTAAAGTTCTCTCTAATTTACATTTCACTTGATTATATTCATGATCAAAAGTCATATAGTAATTCGATAAAGAACGACGATGCTGGTCATGGTGATAATTACTATATAAAATGATGTATAAAGGTGTATACTTGCAAAATAAAGAAACAATTGCCCGATTTTTATAATATTAGAGTTTCGATTATAAATTACTTCAAAAACGAAAGGTATATTGCAGATTCGAATTCCAGAAATAATAAATTCACAAGAAAATGGTTTCAATTCAGGAATTTGTTTACATCAGTGAAAGAATACCGACACAGCTGACCCGACACAGCTACATAATATATGCGTATATGTCTTGCTCCCTCGACGAGATGACTCCACCTAACAACCCCCCCCCCCCCCCATTCTCTCTCTCTCTCCCTCTCTCTCTCTCTCTCTCTCTCTCTCTAGACGCTCCTGCACACACCCCCTATCTCATTCCAATGGATCTCTTTACAACCACACTCGCCCCTTTTTCGATTTCCAGCTGAAAAGGTACTTTAATTCAGGGGCTGTGGTTTGAACCCTCAACACTAGGATTTAGAGTATTCAATATTTTGACTGGTATCATTTGTGCCAGCGTGTTACCAAAAAGGGCGACAGAGACAGAAAATGCCAAACAGCTACCCCAACCGGTTAGCGGGCTTCTATCACCTTCCAAAACTTAGAACCCTACTTTCTAGATTTACCTTTACATGGTCCAAATGATTTGAAAGAAAGACCCACTATTTTTTTTCTTTAGGAATGCACTCAAACATTTTTTTTTCCTCCAAAATTATGTACAATAACCCATAGACAGCTCTTTGTAATGATTATTTGTCAATTCATTGTTGTTCGCGTTTTCATCTCCCACCCATACCTAGCATGTTTAAAGAATTTACCAGTCCCATCATACTCTATACTGTCAACTACTATCTTTTTCCTTCGCTTTACTTCTCGCTTCATTTCTCTGTCTCCCCCTCCCTCTCTCTTTCTCTCTCTATCTCTCTATCCCTTTCCTTACCCATCTAGCTATATATTTATTTATCCGCTATCTATTCATTCTTTTTTTCTCCATCTCCGCCTCTGTTTTTCTCTTTTCCACTTTCATCCTTGAGATTTTATATTTTGTTTAATTCCCCTTTTTGCCTCAGTCTAGTGTGTGTGTATTCTGTAGGGTTTTTCTGGAAATGTATATATTAAGTCTGTAGTTTAATTCAGTGAACCTATATTCACGCAGCAAGATTAGCTTTAAGTAAGTTAACTTTTCATTTCCGTATTTATTGATTTACATTCCTTCAAGTTGATACTATGATTCATGATTAGTTACTTCCATGCATGAAGGAATGTCAATGATTTATAACATATACCAAGCGTTCTTATTTTTGCATTGTGAATAAAAATCAACCAATCAATCAAATCAATATAATGTGAAAAACACACGAGGCTTTGGGGGAACTATAGTGAGGTGTGCAACCTCTGGGATCATATTAAGCTGTCTGCCTGCATTGCGCTATATACACGCCGTTTGCAAAGACTTTTTGGGTATTCCCACATTTGTGACTATATCAATTAGAAAATAGTGAAGTTTTGGTCTTGTATGCTGCAATGCGGCATCAGTGTGTTTAATGAAATTATACGAGTCATAATTCAATATACATTGTCCGGATGGACCTGAAACTGATACTGAAATACACAGTGTACATGGAGGAGGAAGTAAACATGTGTCCAAAATAAATAAATTGAAGGAGCTACACAAAGAAATTTCACTAACAACTCATAATTAGAACAAATTACATATGGATGGAAAGATTTTCTTTTGAAAAACACGAACAATTTGCTGAGATATCATATAGATATCATGGAAAGGCGTAAAATGCAATTTTTCAAGACCCTCCTTAGACCACCGAACGCCCCTGAACGTAAGTCAAACACACAAGCGTAGCGAGCTCTGAATTGTGACGTCACACACTGGACGAATAGCTCAGTGCCGTGTAGCAGTATGCAGCTAGCCAGCCATGTCCCGTATGTGACGTCACAAATATTGACGCTCTACAAAGGACCGCTGAAGGCAGAAAATCTGGATCTCGAAACTAACATTTTTGAGAGTTGATTACTGCGGGCCCCAAACATATTTTTAAGAGAAGAGTTGTTGTATTTGATCGGCAAGGCTTCTCCTTCGCAATGATATGAGTTTTGCATCAATTCAAAACACTTTTGATTTCTTCGTGTGGCTACTTTAATGATTATAACAATAGTCACTGTATCCGGATGTATATACCAGTAAAAGTGGCAAAAATACAGTGTTAATTATTACCCATAAAGTTGGAATAATATATTTGTCCATCTTTTCATGAAATGCTTGTGACAATCTGGTTAAGTTGTTTGTTATCTCGTTTTTACAGTTACGTAGAAAAGTTGTGGCGGGGGCGCAATGACATCGTTTACCCCGGGCACCATAATTCCTATATGTGTCACTGTAACCAGTTTATAAATATATTGGGCATAATCCCACAGGAAACACGGTAAGTGCAATATTATAAAATGCATTAGTGTTCGTATTTATATTCAAAACCAAAAAGACGATTCCCGACTGGAAATGATAACGAAAATCTTGAAGCTTCCAAATTTATTCACATATTGGAAGCTCACATACTCCTTTAGAACTAACAAAAAATAATATAAAATTTGACCATGTATAAAATATTAGTAGCCGACGTCAAATGTTTATTGATCGTTAATCTCCCTGTTACAGTGGCTATATAATCTCGTCATCTTTGCCACATTGCCATTCGTTTAGTCCAGGCACAATAGGGCCTATTAAACCAATCACTAATAAAACATATAGTTGCCAAGGTATTCATCATTACAGTAAAAGCAGGTAGATGTTAGCCCAGAGGCGGATCCAGGAGGGACTAGGGGCCCGCCCCCCCCCCCCCCCCCCCCCTGGCAAAAAAGGAAAAAAGGGATTTTTTTTGTTTTCCTCTTCATCTGACCGTGAATAAATGCCTTAAAAAAAACCTGAACTTCCGGGGGCTCTACCCCCTTGATTTCACCTAGGGCCCACGACAGTCAGGCACTTGGATGCTCATCTGACAGTAATTTAATGCCTAACACCCATGAGCCTGCCAGTGTCACAAATAAGGTATAAAAATATGCTCATATTATAACAATAATTTAATGTATGAAACCCCTGAGCTCCTGGGGGCTCCGCCCTCTGGCCACAACAACAATTTGTGTTCTGCCAGTGTCATAAATAAGGTATCAACATTTGCTCATCTGACCGTAATTTATTGCCCAAAACAACTGAGCTTCCGGGTGCTCCACCCCCTGAACCCCAGGCCAATTCGTGACCTGCCATTGTTACAAATAAGGTATAAAAATATGCTAATCTGACCGTAATTAAATGCCTAAAACCCCTTGACTTCCGGTGGATTTGCCCCCTGGTCCCCGCCTAGGCCCTAGGGCGGACGGCTGGATGCTAATCTGACCGTAATCTATTTCCTAACACCCCTGAGCCTCCGGGGGCTCCGCCTCCAAGACCCCACGCCAATTCGTGACCTGCAAGTGTCACAAATAAGGTATAACAATATGCTCATCTGACCGTAATTTATTACCCAAAAGCCCCGAGGTTTCGGGGGCTCCGCCCCCTGGAACCCATGCGAATTCATGATCTTCCAGTGTCACAAATAAGGTATTAAAATATGTCCATCTGACGATCTAATGTATAAAACCCCTGAGCTCCTGGGGGCTCCGCCCCTGGACATAACATGAATCTATGTCCTGCCAGTGCCACAAATAAGGTATCAAAATATGCTCATTTGACCGTGATTTATTGCCCAAAACACCTGAGCTTCTGGGGGCTCCACCACTGGACCCCAGGCCAATTCGTGACCTGCCAGTGTCACACACAAGGTATAAAAATATGCTCATATGACGATAATTGAATGTATAAAACCCCTGAGCTTCAGTGGGCTCCGCCCCTGGACCCAACAACAATTTGGGTCCTGCCAGTGTCACAAATAAGGTTTCAAAATATGCTCATCTGACCGATATATCATGCCCAAAACCCCTAAGCTTCCGGGTGCTCCGCTCCCTGGACCCCAGGCCAATTCGTGATCTGCCAGTGTTACAAATAAAGTATAAAAATATGCTCATCTGACGATAATGTAATGTATACAAACAAACCTGAGCTTCTGGGGGCTCCGCTCCCTGGACCCGAACACCAATTCGTGACCTGCCAGTGTTACAAATAAGGTATCAAAATATGCTCATCTGACCGTAAATAAATGCCTAAAACCCCTTGACTTGAAGTGGCTCTGCCCCATAGACCCCACCTAGGGCCCTAAGGCGGAAGGCTGGATGCTAATCTGACCGTAATGTATTGCCCAAAACCCCTAAGCTTCCGGGGGCTCCGCCTCCTGGACCCAAAGCCAATTCGTGACCTGTAAGTTTCACAAATGAGGTATAACAATATGCTCATCTGACGATAATGTAATGTATACAAAATACCTGAGCTCCTGGGGGCGCTGCCCCCTGGACACAACAACAATTTGTGTCCTGCCAGTGTCACAAATAAGGTATCAAAATATGCTCATCTGACCGTAATTTATTGCCCAAAACCCCTCAGCTTTCGGGGGCTCCGCCCCCTGGAACCCACGCCAATTCGTGCCTGCCAGTGTCACAAATAAGGTATAAAAATATGCCCATCTAACGATAATTTAATGTATAAAACCCACTGAGCTCCTGGGGGCTCTGCCTCCTGGACACAACAACAATGTGTGTCCTGCCAGTGTCACAAATAAGGTATTAAAATATGCGCATCTGACCGTGATTTATTGCCCAAAACACCTGAGCTTCTGGGGCTCCGCCCCCTGGACCCAAGGCCAATTCGTGACCTGCCAGTGTCACAAACAAGGTATAAAAATATGCTCATAATGACGATAATTAAATGAATAAAACCCCTGAGCTTCTGGGTGCTCCGCCCCTGGACCCAACACCAATTTGGGCCCTGCCAGTGTCACAAATAAGGTATCAAAATATGCTCATCTGACCGTAATATATTGCCCAAAACCCCTAAGCTTCCGGGTGCTCCGCTCCTTGGACCCCAGGCCAATTCGTGACCTACCAGTGTTACAAATAAGGTTTAAAAATATGCTCATCTAAAGATAATGTAATGTATACAAAAAAAACTGAGCTTCTGGGGGCTCCGCCCCTTGGACCCCACACCAATTCGTGCCTGCCAGTGTCACAAATAAGGTATACAAATAAGCCCATCTGACGACAATTTAATGTATAAAACCCCTGATGAATTCTGGGGGCTCCGCCCCCTTGACATAACAAGAATTTGTGTCCTGCCAGTGTCACAAATAAGGTATCAAAATATGCTCATCTGACCGTAATTTATTGCCCAAAATCCCCGAGCTTCCAGGGGCTCCGCCCCCGGGACCCCAGCCCAATTCGTGACCTGCCAGTGTCACAAATACAATATGAAAATATGTTCATCTGACGATAATTTAATGTATAAAACCCCTGAGGTTCTGGGGGCTCCGCCCCTGGACCCAACACCAATTTGGGTCCTGCCAGTGTGTCAAAAATCTTGTGTGTTGAATTTAAACAATATCAACATGTTATGTTAAAATCAAATAATTATCCCCATATCTGTGTACATGACGACCGACGAGTGACATAGTGATGCAAAGTGAATCTTCTGTCAAAGTGATGTATGTATGTGACCGCGCCACGGGGAGCGGAATGACACTCAATGTGCACAGCGCTTAATGGAGCTTTCTTTGTTCATTAGGGGTTGTTCAAGCCCATACAAAACCCAACTGATAGAGCGTGCGAAGCAAACGTGATAAGATCAATACAACGGCCCTTGAAGATTGAAACCACCAGTGCTTAATTTATGGTTCATTCTATCAACGGTCAAAACATTAATAACATTACACTCATATAATTAACCATCGAATCTAAAACAGTCAGTCTGACAAAAGAGCAAACTATACAATAGTTTGGGATTAGCCAGCCGAGCTACTAGAATATAGCACGAGCTGGGGTCTATTTCCTGTTATTTTCCCAATACTTGCACTGTGACATCTAAAATGGACGACGATAAATGTATAGGTAACAATTTTGAATGTACATCAGACATTTTAACTTTATCACAATTAATCATATAAATCTAACATCGTGCCATAAACAAAACTTAGCCCGGGGCCAAAAAAACAGAGATTAAAAACTATGAAAGTGCAAACCTCTGGCTGTCTATCACTAACAGAATATTAAACAAACAAGTATGACAACTTTAGGTTGTTCCTTTTAGGAATATCACAATTCATAAGTTAAATTCATATATATGAAGTCTATACAAAAAAGACGTGCTGGATTAATGCGTACAGTGGAAGGCTATGGTGACTCTTCTCATTAACCGCACCCTGCTCGTATATCTTTCCCTTTTACTGTCATGTACACATTGGAATTCAAGAATTCCGTCTCGCATACCTGAATACAATTAGAGTTCTCACTGATCGCCATATAAACAACATTTCGTTTTAAAAAGTGTTCCTTTTTATTTTGATAAGTGCCCATATTTTTATTTTGAGAAGAATCTCTTCCCTTTTTCATTAAGTGTCCTCTTTTCCTTTTATCATTAAACGTGCCCCTAATTTAAAGTGACAGGGAGCAATTCCCTTCAAAGCTACGCTCACTCGAAATTATAGTTGATATAACTATGTACATACTCATGGCTCAACGTTGATTGGTAAGGTATGAAGAACGAACATTAGTATGAAATGCAAGTTAAAATTTAATTCATTACATGAGTCACGATTTACAGTAAGTCATGTGACCTAGTATGCATGGAAATGTCTATTAATTTCAATTTTCAGTCATAATCTGGAGTAGTAATTACATTTGTATGATCTTTTCAATCGTCTTTATCCACTGAAAGTGAAATTCTTTGTTCGTAAATATCCCTGCTACAGTGATTATATAATCTCGTTATCTGTATCATATTCATATTCTTTTAACAACTGAAGGTAGAACATCAGTATCGATGCTATTGTGGAAGAAAAGACACTCGATTATTGTTTTTCTTGAAGTATAATTAATGTTAAATACGCTCGATATAATAGGCATAAACATTAACAGAACGTCCCATTATGATACTCTGAGTAAAATTATTACAAACTACTGGATTTATTAAGTAACAGCCATAAAACAGTGTTTTTTAATATCAAATACATTTGAGATTCAAGTTTGGGGCTTGCAAATACTAAAGACCTATGTGGGTTAGTAAGCAAGCAGTTCTGCCGATAATGCGTTTTTTTCCTGTGTATATATATATACAGAACAGTGCGTACCAACACAAAAGTGTACCCAATTTTGGTAGTTTTGGTAGTTCCTAAATAGGAACTTATAGCCAACGTGACTTTGAAATCTATTTCATGATGAACATTAATTTCTGTCACTGGTGACTGAGCACCAGGGTTTTTAAAAGGTGAAGTCAAAATTGCCATGTACCAGGTTTGGGCTGATGGAACGAATAGCATTTTGATCATAATAAAGAGCCTTATGTAATTTTGATAGAAAATACGTAAGATATATTTGGTTACCTCACTGTCATAAAGGATTTTCAGGCATCCACTTGGCCTTATATGGAGGTATTCAGGCACTAGCTTGGCTTCCTGAAATCATTATGTGTCTAGATGTTGCGAGAGAGGGAAGCGAGAGAGGAATATATGAAACTGGGCAGAAGAGGCTCTAAATGGAAAGAGAACTTTCATTTATAAGAATTGTAAATCCTCTAGCTCGGTCGCTACACTACCTTGCACAAAATCTAAAAATACATAACTTGTAGAAGAGCTGTAAACAGTGTAGATAGAGTGTAACAAGACCTTCGGTTCGAGAGGCATTTTTTTATATAATTAATGCAGAGTAAGTTATATAAGGGGAACGAGGCGGCCTCCCACTGGAAAATGCTGAGAAGGGTTGACCTGCCTCCTCAGAGGGTCACCTAAAATTGTCAGATCGAAGATATAAAAGCTGACCATACCCATTAAGAGAAGAGGCAAATGAATTTGGTTAGATTTTGATTCCTTCGGGTGTGCGTTCAAAAGTACGGAAGCGTTAAAGTGCCATTCTACTTGACGACATGACGAGATATTTCATCTTGTCAAGTCGACTTAATATCCATATCATGTCGACATGTAAAGATATTTAACCTACCATGTCGACTTATCAACTTTTATTAGTCGACATGGCGAAATAAATTATCTTGCCAAGTCGACTTCACAAAAATTTCATGTCGTCATGGCGACATAAGTTATCTTACCAAGTCGACTTCTAAAAAAATACATGTCGTCATGGCGACATATATTATCTTACCAAGTCGACAACCCAAAAATTAATGCCGACATGGCGAAATAAATTATCTTGCCAAGTCGACTTCACAAAAAGTTCATGTCGTCATGGCGATATGTATTATCTTGCCAAGTCGACTTCACAAAAAAGTTCATCTCGTAATAGCGACATAAATTATCTCACCAAGTCGACTTCCCAAAAAGTATATGTCGTCATGGCGAGATATGTAGTGTGACGAAGACCAAATACATGATTGCACTTAACTGTAATTCTTAAAACTGACTCCACGTGATCATTTATGTCGCCAAGACGACATCTACTGTTATTAAGTCGACTCGGTAACATAATTTATCTCGCCATGACAACATGTACTTCTTACGAAGTCGACTTGGCAAGATATTTTTATTTCGCCATGACGACATATACTTTTTGGGAAGTCGACTTGGTAAGATAATTCATGTCATCATGACGACATACTTTCTGAGAAGTCGACTTGGCAAGATAATTTATTTCGCCATGACGACAGATACTTTTTGGGAAGTCGACTTGGTAAGATAATTTATGTCGCCATGACGACATGAACTTTATGCGAAGTCGACTTGGCAAGATAACTTATGTCGCCATGACGACATGAACTTTTTGTGAAGTCGACTTGGCAACATAATTTATTTCGCCATGTCGACTAATAAAAGTTGATAAGTCGACATGGTAAGTTAAATATTTGTACATGTCGACATGATATGAATATTAAGTCAACTTGACAAGATGGAATATCTCGTCATGTCGTCAAGTAGAATGGAACTTTAACGCTTCCGTACAAAAGTGTTCCTATAAATACAGAGTCCAATGTACAAAACTTGAACCGTTGCCAACTTTATGGCGCGGTACGGTTTCATGTTTACTTTGGGTAATAACAACGCCCCTCAAATATTGAAACCCGCTTCGTTCCCAACTAAACCATAGACAACAATCCTTACCTCATATCTATTGTTCACCACCACCTAAATAATAGGTATCACGTACAGATATGCGCCACCGTTCCCACCAATGACTAGGGGACCTTGTTAGTTCTATTTTAGACGACATAACATGTATGTATTTCAAGAAGACTGGGGATTTCCACATGCGTAGGCGTTGTAGTCTAACTCACAGGCTCTTTATGTGCGATCATTGGGATATCAAGTTGCATTTTGTTTTAAAGAACAGAATGAGTTTTGGGAAATGTGTAAAACAATTTGCGAGCTTTTCATTCTATTTAAATTAGTGAATGAGCAATTTCCTTCTTATTTGTCTAATTATTTACATTACTGTTTCAAACCAGTGTCTTCATCAGTACAGTAATAACAACTGTAAAAACTGGCCGAATATCCTCATATTCATCTATTGAGGTGACCAAATATATGATATTGTGTATTCATATATATTTCTCTACGAGGTACTCGCATATATTATTGTATGAGCTATCTATAAGGCCAAAAAAAAAAAATTGTTTGGTTGTCCTCGATTGCTTTTCTGGAGTAGGGGCGGGCGGGCGGATTTTTTTTTTTTTTTTTTTTTTTTTTTTTTTTTTTTTTTACTTCATTTTTTGTGTGTCTTTTTTTTTTTTTCCCCATTTTTTTTTTTTTTTAATATTTTGTTTTCCATAAAAAAAACTAGATGGAACTTCAACTGCGCGCAGTCGAAATGATGCCTCCGTCATAGAGCAATTTTACAAACCAAAACAGAAGAAATTTTTCAAATTCAAGTTCAATTGTAATCCATTAATGGGTTCTCAGAATATCGTGATTACAAGCAATTTCTCATGTACATATATGACCCTTTGATCTTTGACCTCATGACCCTAAAATCTACTCAGTTCATTGGCTCTGCAAGATGTCCAGAGTTAAATAGTAATCAATCTGTCAGTTCTAATGAGAATGCGTTCACAAGCTATTTTTGCATACATAATGAGCCCATGACCTTTGACCTATGACCTCATGACCCAAGAATCGACTCAGTTCATTGGCTCTGCAAGATACATACATGATCTAAGTTTGGCAGGAATCCATCAATCTGTTCTAATGATAATGCGATCACAAGCTGTTTTTGCATACATAATGAGCCGCATGAACTTTGACCTTGACCTCATGACCCCAAAATCTAATCAGTTCATCGGCTCTGCAAGTAACATACATGACCTAAGTTTGGCAGGAATCCATCAATCGGTTCTTTAGATAACGCGATCACAAGCTATTTTTGCATACATAATGAGCCCTGTGACCTTTGACCTTTGACCTCGTGACCCCAAAATCTAATCAGTTCATCGGCTCTGTATGATAAATACATGACCAAAGTTTGGCAGGAATCCATCAATCGGTTCTTCAGATAACGCGATCACGAGCTGTTTTTGCATACATAATGAGCCCTGGGACCTTTGACCTTTGACCTCGTGACCCCAAAATCTAATCAGTTCACCGGCTCTGTAAGATACATACATGACCAAAGTTTGGCAGGAATCCATCAATCGGTTCTTCAGATAACGCGATCACGAGAACGGGACGTACGGACGTACGTACGTACGTACGGACGTACGTACGTACGTACGTACGGACGGACGGACAACCCGAAAACATAATGCCTCCGGCTACTTCGTAACGAAGGCATAAAAATCATTGGGATTGTCAAGCATTTAAACAAACAAAGTCTATAAAACACTTTAATATGGTAAAAGACTAGTTTAATGTACAATGAATATCAAGACCAACACAGAAAGTATTTTGGGCTTTGAAATACAGCACCTTTTAAATCTCCATTGTACTACTTATAGCCACTTGCGCCCTCTATGTAGCAAACAATGCCTAATCGGTGACCATTGGTCCCCAGTGATCCTCTTTATCTTATTTTAACTAAGGGCTGATTAGATGAGATAACCACTTGTCCAGTGACCTTGCAGGGTGGTCTAATCCCTCCTGTAAACTAGTACAGATGGGCTTTAAAATGAGTTTAAGAATGCTCAAAACCTGATTTGAATGAACGGCATTTTGACATAGAAAAATAAAAATGGCAAGTTTAATAAATACCTAATTGCGTACTGAAAAGACAAAACTGGCAACGGGACGCATTTTGATCCTTGCAAATGCATAAAATGGTATGTTTGGCATTTAAGATTGCTCCCCCCCCCCACCCCACCCCCCCCCCCCCCCCCCCCCCCAAAAAAAAAAAAAAAAAAAAAAAAAAAATGAATTAAAAATATTTAAAAAAATGAATTAAAAAAAAAAAAAAATATTAAAAAAAAAAAAAAAAATGCGAGCGGCCCGAAAATGACGGGCGGGCGGTCGAGGACAACCAAATGATTTTTTTTTTTTGGCCTAATTTGATGATAACAGAATGATTATTTTTGTACCATATTAAAAAATGTTTGTGTTTTTTGGCTCGCCCACAAAGTTTCGAATCAAATATGCCCGTACATGCATGTGTCCATGGCAAACGACGAGTGCCAACGGTGATGCATAGGGAATCATCAGTGACGAATTTGGGATCGGGGGTGACGCGAAGTCTTGTATTCCTTAAAAGGGTGCCGTGACAAAAAAAAGATTTAAAAAAAAACACTGATCTAATACACGGATGCCCTCCTCCCCCCCCCCCCCCCCCCAACCTTCCCCCCCCCCCCCCCCCTCTCCATGACTAGCCCATGCTACGCCAATGGGAAGCGGAATAACGCTTTATGTGCAAATGGCTACATACATGGAGCTTTAATAGAGCATGCAAAGCAAATGTGATGAGATCAACAGAAAGGCCCTTGGAGATTGGAATACCATTCAAATGTCTGCTGGCTGCGTAACTATGTAAACATGAATGATGCATTTCTTTCTGAATAGAAAATGATCACAGTATTCCTATACTAAGTGAATGGCATTATAATCTTTTAATGGATATGGATCATGGAGGAGGAAGTAAATATGTGTCCACACAAAAAATATGCTAGTGATTGTAACAAAAGTCACTATATTTGTGTACATACCAGTATAAATGGCGAATATACAGTGTTACCAAAAAGGTTGAAAATATCTTCTTGCCTCTTTCAACAAAATGCTTGTGACACTCTGGTTTATACTTTAAACATAAAATGTATACAATCTCGGAACTGTATTTATCAATTTCTCTTTAGTCTGTAGTTTAACCAATGCAGTTCTAAGAAGATACCAACTTTATTTATCAATAATGAATCTTAATTTCACAATCATTCAATAAACAGAGGGAAAAATGCAATTGCATTGTAACAAAATAATTAAAATAATCTGGATGTGACTGGAAAAGATTGATTATGTTATATATCACATAGATACTCATATGTTTACTGTGAGACCTTAAACTCGTGAAAATAATAAGAAATTGGTTCGAGTTGCTGAATTTCGCTTGCACTTTAAACACGGAACTATGTATATGAGGCTATACAAACATGTTACATGAAATTTTGAATTCAAACATTGCAGTTATTTCTTGAGGATGTTTAAATTATGAGCTCACTTAAAGGGTAGTAATGCTTAGAGACACATTCTATATGATTAAAAATAATCTCATGATAGTACGCTGTAATGCAGTAAAATTGTCTTCATTGATGTGACACCATGAAAGGCAACATTTCCCTGATGAACTCAACTGAATAAACATGCTAATAAATGAAATAAGCAGTCATGACTTGCACGCCATACAGTGGAAGCAGAGTTGGGCTAACTTCAAAGTCAAGTTCTCCTTGCTACATTTCACCTGAATGACTTATAATTCGTATCGCCTTTTTTGGTCTCAGTCCCTTTCATTTTGGCAACAATTAAGCTGGAACAACTGATACCAGTCAAAATATTGAATTCTATATTTGCCACTCTCCATTGATCAGGATGTTTTTGTTTTTTTTTATAATAGTATTGGTATTGTTAATATCATTATCATTATTATTATTATTATTATAATAGTCATCATCAGGATGAACATCTTCATCATCTATATGTTTCTTATTGCTTCATAACTTTTTTTCATTAATATAATCAGTGATTATATGAATGATAACAAGTCAAAACATTGCTGTTCGCTGTAATTACATCTCGCGCCCACACCAAGAATGTATAGAGAATTTACCAGTTACATCTTACTGTATATTACATGTACTACTCTCTAAGTTGCTTTACTTCTTTTTTTGCATCGAATATGAATAAAAGCAACCAACCAATCAATCAAATCAATCTACGTGGGAACACATGCACACGGGGCTTTGGGGAAAACCAGTTAGGTATACAACCTCTATAATCATATTACGCTCGTCTGCCATTCCCAATGTGGGAATTCCCACAGTTGTGTGTATAGAAAATAGTGTGTGTTTGGTTCTTGTATGCTGAAATATGCTGCATTATGTGTGTATGAAATTTTACGAGTCATAATTACATGTATATATTGTCCTGCTGGAGTAATGATGGTTTCCTTAGTTTGATATTTATACATGTAGTTCAATTTATCATGTGACACTGCTGTATAGAATCGTTTGCATAAGTCACAAGGGCGGCGCTCCGGAGGGGGGCACGTACTGTATAAATCCCCTATTGATGTATCTAGGTGACCATGAATATATGATATTGTTGTGTATAATGTGTACAATATAATATGACAAACGACGAGTATATAGTGATGCAAATCTTCTGTGACGTATTTGGAACTGGCCTGACGAGAAGCTTTTTTATTTTTTAAAAGGGTGCTGTGACAAAAGGTTGAAAAACATTGATCGATATAGTAGACTAAAGATCAATCCCTCCTCGACCCCCCCCCCCCCCCCCCCCCCCCCCAAAGACTGAGCCCATTCTACACCACTGGGGAGCGGGAAAACACTTAATGAGCACAGGGGTTATGGCTTTCTTTGTTCACAAACGAGCTTCAAGTCCATACAATAACCGACTGATAGAGCATGCAAGGCAAACATGATAAGATCGACAACACAATTAATACCCTTGAAGCAAATTGAACCTAACCATGTGACTGCGGGCTGTGTAACTATATTTTGAATGATGCATTTGTATCCGGGAAAAAACTGGATGGAACTTGAATTGGATGGAACTTGAACTGAACAAACATGTTTATGAAAAAAGTAGCACTCGTGACTTGTACGCTATACAGTGCAGTAGAGTATACAGCGTGAGTTTTCATAGTTTAAATTTAAGGTCAATTAGGATCTCTTTTGTACATATTTCACCTGATTATATCAACGATAACAAGGCATGTAGTACTACAAAAAATAATGATGAAGATGTTCATGCTGATGATGACAATTCTACTACTGATTATAATAATTGTAGCAATACTACTTATGTTGATAATAATAATGATAATAATAATGATTGCAATAATAATTATAATTATCAAGACCAGGGTGCATGGAGAGAGGCAAATGTTGATCAATCTCTTACCAAAAACGCGGGCTGGGGTTCGATCGAACCCTCAACCGTAGGATATTGAAAATATTGAATAATTTGATTGTCAAAGTTCAGTTGTGCCAGCGTGTTACCAAAAGGGGACAAAGACAAATGGCCCGAGATATATGACCTCCAACATCTTAACAGACATGCCAGACAATTACGGCACTTAATTATAGGCTTACAAGGAAGCAAGTCTGTAAGCCTATACACGCTTGTACTATAACCGCCTATGAGCTGATTTTTCGAAAAATTAAGAGTTGAGATCGATTTTAATTATGGAATAAAACATGTACTATGATAACAGAAGAGCAATGTTTTACGGCAAAATCCATTCTTTTGATTTCCAGTGAAGTTAAGAATAGATTTTTTAATATTTCTGTTTTTTCTGAAAAAGGATTGACCTTAGGGTATGATTCTTTATTTCCAATTTCCTTCAAAGAAAGAACACAGAAACTTGATTCTCATTCTCATTCTGGTATGTATTTGGCAGACTTGATCAAAGTATGATTTTTCATTCTTAGAATATCGCCCTCTGAGTTGAAACTGATTATTCGGCTGCGCTACTGCTCAATTGATATACAGAGTGAGTCAGAAAAAAAGTCCCACTTTTTAAAAGTTGTATTGTTTGAAGTATGAATATTAAATCATGGGTTTCATGATATTTCTTGGAAGAGTTATCTTCCCAGTACATTTAGGTGCCATTTTCATTTGAATCTCTGCATGCATGACTGAACAATCTGTACAAGACTGCCAGATCTCACTTGCGCCAAATTGCTGGGTGAGGAATAAAATAATGTTTTGAACAAAGACAGTCAGACAGACAACAAAACAAAAAAACACGCACACATACGCACACACACACGCACACACACACACGCACATACACACACACACACACACCCACACGCACACAAATGAGCGTTCCATTCCCGACAAGGCCCACCCAAACTGTTACTTTTTGTCGGGAATTCTTCTTCTTCTCGCACGAACAGTTGAGTGGACGCTGTCCTCTTCGCGCGTATTAATTGGCGGATGTTGTGCTTCATGGTGATGATGATGATAATGATAATGATGATGAAGATTAAGATGATGACAATGATGATGATGATGACATTATGGTGGTAGTGAATGTGTACTAAAGGGAAAGATTGTCAGGGTTATGCCACTTAAACATTGAGCGATGTTAATAAAAATCAATGCTTAATCAGAAAAGGGGAAATTATAAAAAAAATTGTCACCGTGTGTGTTGTGTGTGTGTGTGTTTATGTGTGTGTCTGCGTGTGTGTGTGTCTGTCTGACTATCTTTGTTCAATGCACTGTCTTGTAAAGATTGTCTGATGTTCAGTCATGCATGCAGAGATTAAAATGAAAATGGTACCTAAATGTACAGGGAGGATAACTCTATCAAGACATATCATGAAACCTAAGATTAAGTATTCATACCTTAAACAATGCAAGCCTTTAAAGTAGATATTCATTGATTTTAAAAACTAACTTTATTTTCATTATTGCAAAGTTGAAACTTAGATTCGACAAGGCTATCAAAATTCAATGCTTGGAAACATAAAATTCGAAGTAATGATTATCATAAATTATAAAAGGCTTAAATACAGCCCCGGCATAGCACCTGAAGAGCTCTCCGAACGCTGCTGAGATGTGTGAGATCACAGAATGGACATGACTAGCACAAGGCACTGGTTTTTTTTAACTATGACCAAATAGCTTAATGACCCTTTGACAGCCTGAAACTTTACAAAGATAAAGAATTAGAAATCAGTTACAACTTTTTCTTGTAGCATGGACCTAGGTTAACCTCCCATAGCTTAACGAAAAAATGTCAGCGTTGCTTTATGTGCATGAGGTATCCCTGAACAGCCAATTGTTTACGGAATTTTGTAACAAAATTGACATACCTTTTTGGTTGGAGCCGAAAAAAATATATACCCACAAGCAATATGTTTTTTTTCTATTGATGATTAATGAGCATGGGTGGATCTTAAAGAAAGTTAACAGTAATCTGAATTAACTCCTGTATTTTGATAGAACAGTGCAATTGAAAATGGTGTTTCGGACGTTACATTGTCCGTAAACATTGTAGGCCCTCATTTAACCCACTAGAACGATCATTTAATGAGATTGTTTATGGTATGAATAAGCTTTTTAGTTACTCTAAGTCATTAAATTAAAAGAAAATATAATTTAATTGTAGTAGCGCTTATATTATAAATGTATTCAAAATTTGAAAAAGTTGTCTCATTTTCCGTAAACAATTTTGTAACGTCCGAAACAACTTTCAATTTGAAGTAGCAGAAATTATATGAACTGCAGGACCTATCTTTCGTAATTTTTTTTAAACATTTCATGGCGGCTACCCACCAAAAAAAAGAAATTTGCAATACATCATTACAATACTATTTTATAGTTAAAATCAATTTTCCGTTAACAGTTGTAACGTCCGAAACAAATGTAACGTCCGAAACAAAAAATACCAAATAAATGATGATAATCCATATTTGAGGGTATCTGGAGTGAATAAATCATTATGAAATAAGTTATTATAAGTCTTAACACAAGTCAAAACACAAATCAGGTCTTTCAAATCCAATAATTTTGCGTAAACTCAAGAAGGGTGTTTCGGACGTTACACTATTTGATTGTTAACACATAGTTTGCAAATTTCAACTAATTTTCGATCATATGTGCAAGTTACGATTTCACAATGCAAACTCCTGTTAAAAACACTATTTTGATGATTTCATTTAGATCTAAATATAAAAATATGAAGAAATATGATGCAAAAAATCAAATTTTCCGTAAAATATCTAAATTTTCTGCGAAATTGACTTATAAAACATAAATATTGAAGCCACACTTTGTGGTGCAAGGCATTCCTGGCTGCTTTAGTATATCCTTAATTGTGATTTATCAGAAAAAATCTCAATAAAAGTGACTCATAAAAATTATTCAGCCATTTTAACAGCACTTTCTGTTATGCTGTTAGCACGTTTCGGATGTTACATTAAACTGTTAACAGACATTTTCATACTTTAACTAGTTCAAATGAGGGGCAAAGATAGATGTGAGAAAAGCAAATTTCAATTTTTCAACCTCTCCTCTTGTTATTTACATTGCTGTGTGTTTGCAAATCATCACGTTTTCATTTTTGCAGAGGTTGTTCCAAATTATGTCATATAACCAAAGATTGTATGGTCAATCTAAACTATTTGGTAGGTTACAAAAGCTCAAAATCACCCACTTAAGAAATACCCAGTGTGCATGTACATGACACGGGTATGATACAGGTATATAAAGTTGATGAAATCAAGCAAATTAAAATGGTTTTCTAAAAATTTATGGGAAATATGAATTTTCATTTGAAAATACCTTTTAAAAAGGGCACTCAGTACACGTAACTAATCTGTGTAGACAGTACATACATGTATAATAGAAAATGGCATTACCAGTAATACCTTATTTAATGATCCTAAACATATACATGTAGTATCTTCCTCAAATGTATGCATACATACAAAATGTATAAGCTAGTGTAGGGATTTTTTTTGAACTTCTGAAACTCCCCTTCATATCCATGATTCATCCCTTTCATATTAATAGGTCATCCCTCATTCACATTCACCCTTTTCATCCACCATCCTTTCATCTGTCTATCTCTCTCTCTCATTGGTTTCAATGTTCACCTGATGCAGTCAACCTTATATAGTATAATTTACATATACTATGAATATTCAATATCGCTTTGTTTATGTTTGAATATTCAAGAATACTTTGTGATGTTGATTTATACTTGTATGGGACTATATGCATATTTATTGATAAATTCTACTTTGCATGGAATGTATGTGGAATGCTACATAGAATGCTGTAATGCTTTTACACATTAAAACCTGGTCAGTTAGCTAGTAGTTATCAATCCTACAACATGTCTGCTGTGCTGCCTCTATGTTAAGAGTGCTAGGAATTATCTGTTAGAACCGCAACCCTACACTAGTGTGAAATATAAATGGGCTGTCCGTTTTTTTTTTTTTTCCTCTACGAAATGTCAAAGTTGGGGGTGCGGCGCTGCGGCCTTATCGCCAGCAAATACGGTACATATTTAACCTACACTGTATATTGTTTGTCACCTGTAATATAGGCACAGCAAGAGTTAAGATCTATCAACCAACCAACCGACCAACCAATCAATCCATCCATTCATCAATCGGTCATCAATGAAATAAATAAATAAATACTTATTTAAGAGCATTAAAACATATTGTCGTTTGAAACAGCCTCCTAATACAAATAGTGGTAAAGGATGATTGTTACTACAGTAGTATTATAACCTAAAACATACACAATTTTAAAATACATCAAAAATGTCACATTCTCGAGATGTACATACATTAGGATTCACTTATTTCTTGTTACCGTACTTACATGACTGGGGGTACTTTTTTATAATTTTATTTTTAAAAAGATTTGTCAATGTTTCAGTGCTTACATACATGTATGTGTTAGTGATATTATTGAATGACACACTATATAGTTGAAGGCAAAGAACATTAGCAAGCTGATTAAACATCTATATTGTAGAGTTTGTAGAAATTGATGATCTCATTGAAATGTTAACATCGTGTAACATCCGAAACAAACCATAGTAAACATTTCACACTGTTGTTCATAACATGCAATAAAGAGTATGTTTCTAAGTGAATTTTCTAAGGAGTTTTGATGACTACAATTGCTATTAGCTTCATATTTCACTCTGTTAGATCACATAAGCATTTTTAACTACCGGTACACGTTCTTGAAATAAATAATATACCTCACATAAATTGAGTGGTCGATGAAGAGAAACTTGGTATACTATACTAAACTAATTAAAACTGCACAATTTTTTTCCATAAATGATACAGAAGTATTTTTCTACAAACAATGAATGTAACTGAGGTCAATAATACCTAAAGAAAAGCATTAACTTGAATAAAGTTATAATGTTAACAGTGTGTAACGTCCGGAACATCAGTGGTGTGCCATATGAAAAAATATTAGGCAATGCACTGGTTCCCAATTTTTTTGCATGTATTTACCTTATATAATCAGTTGTTATAATAAAATAAGTTTGACCTAAGAAAAAAGCATTTTACCTATTGAAATAAAAACTTGTTATTGTCAAAACCCTAATTTAGAGCTTTTTTTCACTTTCAAGGAATACAAAATCTGTATTTTTCAAGATAGAAACTCAACAATTTGCATGAATAATCTCTGAAACATATTCTTAAAGACCCAACATATTTAAAGGTGTAGTTAATAGCAAATGAGTTTTGTATCGCAGTTATTAGATATGCTATAGTTCACAATAAAATTGTAAAAACTCAAAGTATTCATATCTGGTGAATAAATAAGGAGATAGATTAAGGTCCAGAATTTGCATTTCTCAAAAATATGATTAGTCCTGATCATAAAAATACAAGTTTGAAGTGAGTAAACATAATTTCATTTTGGACCCATTTGTGGACACATTTGGTATAAGTTAAAAAAAACCAGTGCCACAAGCAGACGATGTCCCATGACATCTCACACATTTTCAGTGCCTGTGTTTTCATCTTCTCTTGAGTTCTTTCTCTTACTTCACTACTGTCAGGCTAAATGTATAATCTATTGCCTCACTCTAAACCCCGCGCATGGTTTTATTTTGATGACAAATGCAGCGATACAAAAATAAAGGAATCTGGCGCTTGTGAACAAAATAAGACGCCATTGTTTATTCAGCTGCACACACCGGGGTATGTTCGGCGTTTCAAGAGGGAACAAATGCCGTCCTTAATATCATTCCGGGTTTTTTTTAATTTGAAAGTCTGGTTTCTTTGATTGTTAATTAACCCCTAGCCTGTGTATTTACAAGCAAAATATATAGTAATGTAGAGCAGGCACTGAAAAAAAGTTGGAAGAATTCTTTAAAAAGGGGAAACAAAGGCTTTTTATGTAGCACCTCCATCGCTGTAGAAGTGATTATTTCAAAGTGTATAACGTAGGACCTTTTCATGTTTTGAAGATCTGTGGAAATTTCGAGTCATTCGGGACATGTGCTAACTGTGAACTGGTTAATTCCTTGGAACCCCCCCCCCCCCCCCCCCCCACACACACACACACACACACACACACACACGCTCGCACGGACACACACAAACACACACTCACACACACACACGCACACACAAAGAAGAAAATAATTAATACATAAATACATTTCTAAAAAATAAAAAAATTATAACAAACTAGATAGAATAAAATTAATTAATTAATTAATTAATCAAATGTAACAGATCTCTCTCCAGAATCAAATATAAAAGTGAGCTGTCTGTGCATTCTGAATAGCACAATCAAATGAAAATATGTCTTACAAAGAATCTGAAATTCTATACACCTGATTTTATATTTCTACCTATCTATTGAAGGGTAGGTCTACATCAGCACATCTACGTAACTTACATAACTCACAAAAGAACTATCTAAATTGAATAAGATCCTCACATATATAAACTGTGACATTTTTATTTTTGTAATTGATATATAATGGCATACTTTTGGTGTCAATTCAAAATAATGAAGACGTATGTTTTCATATGAACAAAAACCAGTTTCACATTTTCGTTTTCTTTTCCATTCACGAGGTATAATTTTACCTCACATATATAATTATGTTTAATACAAAGTAATTTTTTTGCCCGATTGATATCGACATCCCCTTTGGCGTCTATGATGTTCCCAATAAATAATATTCCAAGTTTTTCCACCATAAACATGATTTGTTGTCTTTAATGCATGTGTTTCCCCATAACAGCTGCATTCTGATACTAGTAACATCATTATTTGATTTATTTACACGTTGACATTTTGTCTGTGCAGAAATACATTGTTAATAAAATAAAGGTACATCTCCTAAAATATTAAATTCTTTGACTTTTAATAAACTTATCTTGAGCACTAAAACGTTGGGACTAAGATGGTTCAAATAATAGTGTGAACGAATCTTCCATCTGAAAGTACGATCTTTATTTTCCTTATAAAGCCAATTTACTTTCAAAGCAAAACTTTCCAAAACAAAATGTGGCATATACAAACCTCCTTTACTAGTTGACCCGATTGAGGTTTTTTTCTCTTTACTCTATCTAAACCATGTTATACATAATTGTAAATGAGTTTTTCAATTTCTTTATTTATAAAATCAATATTTGAAAAAAACTGACATATTATGAGTGATAATTGAGAATACAAGTGAATTCAATACAGTTATTTTACCAAAGTATGTTAACTTTCTTACATTTCCACTTTTAAATTTCGTTTTCAATTTGTTCTACCTTTTCCTTCCATGTTTTCTAATTAGGCCTAGGTGATTTCATGTACTTACTAAAATAAACCCCGAGTGTTCTTACAAACTGATTATATCATGTGATTTCTTTATTTTGTTCTACATTCAATTCCTAAAATGAAAACCTTTTGATTTTAACATATTTAAACTAGGTCCTGCTACACAACCAAAAGTTCTTATTTTACGCATGGCATTTTTCAAAGAAATTTGGTTTGCAACAAAAATGTGTGTGTCATCTGCGTGCCTGTAGGCTAATTTTATCTTGAGTACCAGGCAAAACTTATTTTTATCTTCAAAATAACATATTACATCATCGATCGAACGCATATTGTTCCCAACAAAACGTCCTTTAAGATACTGATTGTGCTCTGAATCAGTACAGACATTAAACAGTTTTTTCAACCTTCCTGCTAAAACAGTTTCTAGTATTTATATACAGTATTTAAGAGACTTTTCGGCCTCCAATTTTAAAGGTTTTCTTTGACGCGTTTCTTATGTAGAAATTTGATGACAGCTCTAGGTTTTGAAATTGGAAGGTTTCCTATAGTCGGGGCTGTTAGGGATATTTTGGTGCAGATTCTTCTAAAAGCACAAAATTTGGCCCAGAGGTAGCTTTTACCATACTATTACGATTTCTGCCGAGCGCCAAGAAATGCGCCCTCTATGACCTCCACATTGGGCGAATCCAAAATGGCCGCCATCTGAGTTAAAGGTCAAGCGTAGTTCCAAAAGGAAAAGGGCTAATATGATGAAAAAATATATTAATGGGGTTTGGGGGGTCAGAGAATCTAAATTTAATGTTCTTTCATCGATTTGAGGTCTCCTTGGGGCTTTTATACTGGTCATATTGGCCAAATTCAAAATGGCCGCCATCTGAGTTACAGGTCAAGTGTAGTTACGAAAGGAAATGGGCTAGTATGTTAAAAGTTTATACATTTATGGGGTTTTCGGGGTCAGAGAATCTGATTATGATGTTCTTTCATCGGTTTTGAGGTCTTGTTGGGGCTGTCATATTGGTCAAATCCAAAATGGCCGCCACCTGATAGTTACAGGTCAAGTGTAGTTACGAAAGGAAATGGGCTAGTATGATAACAGTTTATATATTTATGGGGTTTTCGGGGTCAGAGAATCTGATTAAGATGTTATTTCATCGATTTGAGGTCTCCTTGGGGCTGCCATACTGGTCATATTGGTCAAATCCAAAATGGCCGCCATCTGATAGTTATAGGTCAATAGTAGTTCCAAAAGGAAAAGGGCTAGAATGATAACATTTTATATATTTATGGGGTTTTGGGGGTCAGAGAATCTGATTATGATGTTCTTTCATCGATTTGAGGTCTCCTTGGGGCTGCCATACCGGTCATATTGGTCAAATCCAAAATGGCCGCCATCTGATAGTTACAAGTCAAGTGTAGTTACGAAAGGAAATGGGCTAGTATGATAAACGTTTATATATATTAAGGGGGTTTTCGGGGTCAAAGAATCTGAGTAAGATGTTCTTTCATCGATTTGAGGTCTCCTTGGGGGTGCCCTACTGGTTATATTGGTCAAATCCAAAATGGCCATCATCTGATAGTTATAGGTCAACAGTAGTTCCAAAAGGAAAACGGCTAGAATGATAAAAGTTTATATATTTGTTGGGTTTTCGGGGTCAGAGAATCTGATTATCATGTTCTTTTACCAATTTGGGGGATCCTTGGGGCTGTCATGCTGGTCATATTGGTCAAATCCAAAATGGCTACCACCCCTGAGTAAAAGGTCAAGTGTAGTTCCATAAGGAAAAGGGCTAGTATAATAAAAGTTTATATACAGTGCGTCCCAGAAAAAACGAATCCGACAAGTATCGTTGTTTTATCATAACGTAGTCACATTTATAATTACTAAATGACACATATTTGGAAACTTAGATCCTCCACTTTCATTGGATGCTACTCATATGATGCATATTTCGCGCATGAGTGATTAAAATGAATTTGAAGAGAGGAAACCAAAAAGTCATTTGGCGGACGGTATCTGAATTTCAAAGAGAAAATCAAATTTCTAGAAAGTTGAGGTTCTGCCCTTTCATATGACACCTCAATCAGGCAATATGAGCAAGGAATGACAAAGTTCTGTTTGTTTAAAGTAGTGCTTGCATTTCCATAATCAAACGAATTCGTTTTCACTGGGTGCCTGCCATAGCAACATGCAGAATTGACAACAGACTTAACTCCGTTTCGCTATGCATAATCAGCCATGCATAAAGTCTTTCGTCTACGGCTGATTGTCAAGTCTTTTGTCAAGTCTGTGTACAACTGGTAGACCACGGGTTACCTCGATCATCAAAAAAACCGTTGAAAATATTATGTGCGGCATTTCAAAGCCCAAAAGGCATAGGCACAAATTCAAGTAACCCAAAGGGTGTGGTGATGGCTTGTGGATCGACTGGAATTTGGTGGTACGCTCTGATGACATCGAGTTTGGAGAAACTCTATTGCCTGCTAAAGCTGAGGTGAAATCTTGAAGATGGGGAATAGGACATTTATCGGGCACTGTATTCCTATTTAGTCCATGGTAGTCATCGCTCGGTCTCCATTCTCCCGGTTTTTTCTTGGGCACCAAGTGGGGATGCCGAACCGCTGCCGAATGGTCGGACGATGCCTAATTCTAGCATTTTGGCCCCCTTGTAGACTGGGTGTGTGAGGTCTGGACATTGGTCAAGAAGAGATTTGGAAGGAGCTTGACTGTCTGCCTTGACAAACATGGGGCTGATAGAAGGAGAAGAAGAAAGGATGCCTCTTACAGATAGATTAGTAGTAGAATCGATGAGCTTGAGATTGCGCACATCTACCAGAAAACCAAAGTGAGGGAGAAAGTCTGCCCCGATGGTAGGAGTGGATATGTTGGCAATGATGAAAATCCACCTGGAAGCTCGACATAGGCCGACGTCGAGAGTCAGGCTTCGGTCTCCGTAAGTAGTGATACTTGAGCGATTAACTGCTTGTAGGGGAAATTTCGAAGAAGGGTGCATAATTATGTTCCTCGGATTTGGATGGAGGGAGAACGCTAACCTCAGTTCCAGTGTCTACGAGAAATCTAATCCCTGTTTCCCATCCGTAATGTAGAAAAGGCAATTTTTTTGGCTGGTGCCAGTGGGACTTTTCGCTTCTAGTCGCTGGCTGGGTCGTTTCCCTGGTTTGAAGAAGTTGATTTGAAAGTGCAGGGAGAAGAACATTTCTTGGCTCGCTAACAAAATGAAAGTGATAATAGCAATCCCCTCCAGAATGGCATTGTGAGCCGGGGCTTCGCGCTTGACAGTCTTGCTTCTGATGTGATATTTGCGCTTTCATTTCCTGCATTTCTAGGAAAGGAGTAGGGTGTGAAGAAGAAGAAGACGAGGAAGAAGACAGATAGGATGAAAGTTAGATGGAGAATTTGTCACAACGATTTTATCGGCTAAATCAGCGAGGTTATCGTTCTTCATCGAGTTCCCAGTTGATGCTAAAATTAGCTGAACATAATTTTGTGGGCAGCCTCTGGAAAATAGCTAATTCAGAATGTTCTCCTCCAACTTGTGAAGTAACTGGGAGGGTTTGCGATCTCTCATAGTACTCATAAATCAGCACCCGATGAAGGCGTTTTTGCTCAGAGGCAGAGTTCCTCTGTACCAATTCGGCTTTCAGTTTAACGTAGGGCTGTTCTTGAGGAAGAGATTTCAGTGGGTCCAAAATTTCCTGGGCATATTCCGGCTGCAAGAAGGCGATGACGTAGACAAACTTTGTTTTCTGTCGGGTGATGTCTCAGGTTATGAATTGCACCTGGACTTTGGCAAGCCAAATAGTAGGATCACTGTGCCAGAAAGGAGGAAGTTTGATTTGAACATTGGATACAGATGAAGGGCAAGCAGAAGTTTCAGAAGTTGAAGAATGGTTGTGATCGTCAGTAGGCATCAGTGGCGGATCCAGGGGGGGGGGCCCGGGGGGCCCGGGCCCCCCCCCCCCTTGAGAAAAAAATCATGTAAAATCACGCGATTTTTACCTTTTTGGGGGGTTGGGCCCCCCCCCCTGGCGCTCAAGGGGGGGGTGCAAATTTTAAAATTTTCGAGGACCAAAAAAAAAAAAAAAATGTGCTCACTACCAAAACCCCCCCCCCCCCCCGCCCCCCCCCCCCCCCCCCCCACTGAGCGACTTTTCGGCCGGCGCGATTTTCAAATTTTCGGGAGCAAAAAAAAAAAAAATTGGGCCCCCTCCCCTAAGAAATCCTGGATCCGCGCCTGGTAGGCATGATGACAGTTCAAAGATAAGACGTGAGTAGAAATATGTAGGAAAGGGAGACAAAAACTGAAACAGTTTTGATGATGGATGTCTGCGACTCAGTAGGTTGGTCGGGTTTAGATCACGTCGGGGTCACCAGTGAAACGATGCTCTGCAAATACGAGGGCGGATGTAGCAACAACATTGACAGCAACGACTAGTAGAACATACCGTAATGATGAAAAGTACGGGCGCAGGCCAAGATTTATACCCACTCAAGTGTGAATTTGGCGCATCTTCCCTCATCTTCTTCAACCAGGAAATGGACTTCATTGTAGCCTTAAACATGTAGGACACGATTGGTAACATAAAATCGATAAAAGAACATCATAATCAGATTATCCGACCCTGGAAACCCCATGAATTTATCAACTTTTATCATACTAGCGCTTTTCCTTTTGGAACTACGCTTGACCTTAAACCCGGATGGCGGTCATTTTGGTTTTGACCAATATGACCAGTATGGCAGCCCCAAGGAGATCTAGTCAAATCGATGAAAGAACATCATAATCAGTTTCTCTGACCCCGAAAACCCCATAAATATATAAACTTTTATCATAGTAGCCCATTTCCTTTCGTAACTACACTTGACCTGTAACTATCAGATGGCGGCCATTTTGGATTCGACCAATATGACTAGTATGGCAGCCCCAAGGAGACCTCAAATTGATGAAAAAACATCATAATCAAATTCTCTGACCCCGAAAACCCCATAAATGTATAAACTTTTAACATACTAGCCCATCTCCTTTCGTAGCTACACTTGACCTGTAACTCAGATGGCGGCCATTTTGGAATTGACCAATATATGACCAGTATGGCAGCCCCAAGGATACCTCAAATCGATGAAAAAACATCATAATCAGATCCTCTGACCCCGAAAACCCCATAAATAGATAAACTTTTAACATACTAGCCCATTTCCTTTCGTAGCTACACTTGACCTGTAACTCAGATGGCGGCCATTTTGGAATTGACCAATGTGACTAGTATGGCAGCCTCAAAGAGATCTCAAATCGATGAAAGAACATTATATTCAGATTCTTTGACCCCCCAAACCCCATAAATATGTATATTTTTATGATACTAGCCCTTTTCCTTCTGAAACTAGGATTGACCTTTAACTCAGATGGCGGCCATTTTGGATTTGCCCAATATGGCGGTCACAGAGGGCGCCCTTCTTGGCGCCCGGCAGTAATCGTAATAGTATGGTATAAGCTACCTCTGGGCCAAATTTGGTGCTTTTAAAAGAATCTGCACCAAACGACCCCTATATAGCCCTAACAGCCCCGACTACTACTAACAATGATGTTTAAGACCCCGTTCTCACTCACTTCGTTGGAGCGCTCTAACTAAGACCCGCTCCTCAGGAGCAGATCTTAGGTGAGTGAGAACGCTCAAAGTGGTCCAGGAAGCGGACTTCTGGACCGCTCCAGAAGTCCACCTTCCGAGGTGGTCTTGAGGAGCGGGTCTTATTAAGAGCGCTCCAGAGCGCTCTAACGTGCAATGTGAACGGAAAGCGTACTTTGAGCGGAAGTGAGCTAGTGAAGTTGCGTGCGAAACATGTCGTCGCCGTTTTCACGAACCGGCACAGCCCAACGCGCAACGAAATAAGTACATTCTGAGAAAAACGCGTTTTACGTTTAGCCCGTTTTGAATTCGCCAGAAACATGCCTTATGTCAAATTTTATATCACAAAATACATATCAATGAAAGGAAAATATTCTGTATTTTCTATACATTCCATTTGTTAAGCATAATGACAATTACTATTAATATTACGAAGCTTTGGACTCTCGTGCCGGTTCGTGAAAATATTATTCTGCTGTTTACGTAGCAAAAATATTTTCACGAACCGGCACAAGCCACTGTGTCGTTTTTCCTATGTAACTTTACGCGCAAGACAAAAGCGCTCGCGCTGTCTTAGCGCGTATTTTATTTTCACGAACCGGCACAACCGCCTGTGTCGCGTCGTCTAGGTCTTGTAAGCGCAAAGATATTTTCACGAACCGGCACAGCCCATTGACTTATAACGGCGCGTGCCGGTTCGTGAAAATATGAATCGTGCTTTTTGGCTCGTGTGTCGTTTTTGTCATTTGTGTAACCATGGATATCTCAAAAACTAAAGCGTTTTGGATGCTGAAAGTTTGGTGAGATGAAAGATTGTTGATAACTTATGCTAAAAATGCAAAAAAAATAAAAACTACATTTTGAAGGGATTTCGGTGGCTTGTGCCGGTTCGTGAAAACGGCGACGATGTAGTACGGTACATACGGTTTGGATTCCGCGCGCGAAAAAATTGACCCGCCTACCTGAGCTGCCATAGCAACAAGACCACTTTGACTCGTGGAGCGGTTTGAGCCATAAAAACTGCTCGGAGTGTGAACGCTCGCAAACCGTTCCTCAAGACCCGTTCCTCTGGAGCGGTCTGGAGCGGTCTAACTTGGAGCGCTCTCAAAGTGAGTGAGAACGGGGTCTTAAATAACTTTAACAGAATATAAAAGAGACACGTATTTGAACAGAAAAGGGGCGCTAATCATAGTTTAATACGGGCATTCATCGAAGGTGTAAAGGGACATTTATGAGAAAGTGAAGAGGATCCTCGAAAAAATGGGGGGGGGGGGGTTGCACTTATCAAAAGAAAAAGGGGCACTTGTCCTATGTAAAAAGGGGCACTTTGTGGGTACATGAAAAAGTGGAGATCACTGTGCCTCCTTCCCCCCGTAAGCGCCGCCTACGCCCTTAACCCAACCTTTACATGTATTGAAGTACGATTTCATAATATCTTTTAAGGACTTTCCTTTGACTCTTTATGTAATGAAATTGAAGTTGAAATGGATTATTAATAACATTTTTATCGCGGCTAAAGGACGAATGGCGAAATCCTTTTCAAAGCGAATTACAAACATATATGTTTATACAATCATAACTCTCATGACATATTGGTGCACTAATAATAGTAGAAGAACGTAATAATGTAATCATGGGTATTTCATTACACATTCGGTAATTGAGTTGAGTAAAGTATGAAGTTACATAAAATTGAGTCGAGAAAAGTAGGTGTAGGCAATTTTTAGGAATTGGGCTCACTTTCTAATGAATTGAAAGAAGACTGATATATCAATATTATACCTATGCAATTGCTAAATAAATAAATAATACAAACAAAATCATGAATTATTAAGCCAAAACTGTATATTGCCATGATTTGTTTGCTGATCATAAATCTGACGGTGTTAAAATAATTCGTTTTCCAATACCTATATAACAATTTCGTGAAATAATTCATGATCCTGATTAATTTTTGGTTGCAATGATTTTGCTCGCATTTCCAGTGATTTTGATAAAGAACATGTATGAAATGTATGAATATGAAAGTATTTGACTTTTGCCTCAACACAATCGCCAAAAAATAACCATGATAATTCAAAAAGCAAACATTAACTTGAGGGTAAATTAGTTGTTTATTTATGTGTTTCTGCATGGTTCATCAAACTGCAGGGTATGATCAACATGGGGATGAACAAGCAATAGCAGCAAGACTTTAAAAAGGCAATTACACTAAAAAAAACATTTTCAGTATACTACGGAGAAACACGTGGAGGTTTGGCAATATAGGTCAAAGACTTGAGACGTCGCCACATCTATATCATTCATTTAACATACATTTATATTCTTCAAGTGATACAAAGCAAACGTACTTCTTAGACCTACATTATCAATACTCATTATTATTACTAAATACTAATGAATGACGTAGGTAGGCAAAAACCAACAAATTCAGTAGCTAACTTTAAAGTAGATATTCATTGATTTTAAAAACTAACTTAATTTCATTATTGCAAAGTTGAAACTTTGATTCGACAAGGTTATCAAAATTCAATGCTTGGAAACATTCGAAATAATGATTATTATAAATTATAAAACGCTTAAATACAGCCCCGGCATAGCACCTGAAGAGCTCTCCGAACGCTGCTGAGATGTGTGAGCAGAGGCGGTTCTCCCGGGGGGGCAGGGGGGGCACAGTGCCCCCTCACTTTTTCAGATACCCCAAAAGTGCCCCTTTTTACATAGGAAAAGTGCCCCTTTTATTTTGTAAGAAGTGCCCCTTCTACATAGGAAAGGTGCCCCTTTTACTTTGACAAGAGCCCCTATTACTTAGTAAAAGTGCCCCTTCCCCCTTTTCACCTCTGACGAGTGCCCTTTTTATTTTTGACACGTGCCCCTTTTCCTTCGACATGTTCCCATTTTCCATTCTCATACATCTTGAAATTATCTTGAATAAGTGCCCTTTTTAATCTCTAGTAAGTGCCTCTTTTCAGGTACGAGAAGTGCCCCTTTTCACTTTTAATAAGTGCCACCTTCACCTCTGATAATTGCCCTATTCAAAACTGAGAGGTGCTCCTTTTACTTTGACAACTTCCCCTTTTTTCCTTTGTAAGAAGTGCCCCTTCTCCTTTTAATAACTACCCCGTTTTTAAACTCGGATGAGCACACCTTTCATTTTAACATGTGCCCCTCTTATTTTCTAATAAGTGCCCCTTTTTCTTATGATAAGTGCCCCCATTAAAAAGAGAGAGCTCCTTCCCTTTCTCATAACTACCCCCTTTCCCTTTCTAAAAAGTGCCCCTTTTCCTTATGATAAGTGCCCCCATTGAAAAGAAAGAGCTCCTTCCCCTTCTCATAACTGCCCCTTTTAAAAATCTGAACGGTGCCCCCTTTTTATTCAACAAATGCACATTTTCCTTTATTATAAGTGCCCCTTTTACATTTTCATAAGTGCCCCTTTTCATATCTGGTCAGTGCCCCTTTTCAACTCTGATAATTCCCCTTTTAATAATGATACGTGCCCCTTTTCCTTTCTAATAAGGGACCTATCCCCTTTTCACCTCTTATAAATGCCCCTATCAAAATCTGATGGGTGCCCCTTTTCCGTCAACAAATGCCTATTTCCCATTTTCGTAAACGCCTCTTTTTCATCACTGGTGAGTGCCTCTTTTCAGGTGAAAAAATGCCTCATTTTCACCTCTTATAATTATCCTTTGTACTTTGACACGTGCTCCTTTTCTTTTCTAATAAGTGTCTTATCCCTTTCGATAATTGTCCCCTTTTCATGTAATCATTAAACGTGCCCCTTATTTAAAGCGACTAAGAGCAATTTCCCCCAAAGTTCGCTCGCTGCGCTCGCTCACATTTAAAGATGATATAATTATGTTACTTATCAAAGTTCTTTTCAGTCTTCCGTTATGAGAATGTGCTTATAACCCCATCACGATTGGCTTTTTTCCTCTTTATAAGATGTAATTTTTCGCACTGCGACCTCACAGTTCTTTACAATGTTTCTCGCTCGCTTCGCTCGCTCGTAAATGCATATTCAGACATCACACCCAACTGTAAAGTATGATGCTTAAGCGATATCTTGTATGATGTATGAAGAGAAACAAATATTGAAATCATCCCTGATAATGTAATCACAATGTAGGGGTATATACCAATGTCTAAAAAATTGTATATTTTCGCTTTGAGATTTCCCACTGTAGGTGCCCTTTTTTTTCCAGAAAGTGCCCTTTTTTGTTGGTGCCCCCCCACTTTGGAAGTCGCTCGGCCGCCCCTGTGTGTGAGATCACAGTATGGACACGTTTGCACAAGCAGACGATGTCCCATGACATCTCACACATTTTCAGTGCCTGTGTTTTCATCTTTTCTTGAGTTCTTTCTCTTACTTCAATACCGCCAGGCTAAATGTATCATCTATTGCCTCACTCTAAACCCCGCACATGGTTTTATTTTGATGACAAATGCAGCGATACAAAAATAAAGGAATCTGTCGCTTGTAAACAAAATAAGACGCCATTGAATATTCAGCTGCACACACCGCGGTATGTTCGGCGTTTCAAGAGGGAACAAATGCCGTCCTTAATATCATTCCGGGGGGTTTTCAATTCGAAAGTCTGGTTTATTTGATTGTTAATTAACCCCTATCCTGTGTATTTACAAGCAAAAGATTTTAGTTATCGGAATCGGGTCATATCCCCTTTTGAATGGTTTGACATGCCATTACATTTATATACACTAAACTCTTTATAATTTGACAAATAAAAGCTTTGCAATTATGTTCATTCTTTATGGGATGTCGTCTGCTTGGGCAGTATAGTGACGTCCATATAGTGACGTCATTAAAACATCGTTATTTTTCCGGCGAATCTCTCGTATATCCCAGCTGCTATGCAGGTGGTTGTATTTGTATTTTTATAAATCACCTGATATGTAGTTGACCTAAAACTTGTACGATGGCCATCTGTTAGCTTACCAGTTTCTAGTCATACGTTAGTTGACATATTTGTGATTTTCTTTGAATTTCACCTTTAAATTGTGTGACGATTAACAGATATAAAACTTTTTTTAAGGAGAATAGAAGTATACGAATAGAGTAGCCGTAGCCCTGGCTAAAATACATGTACATAAAGCTTGACATACAGTTATCAATCTCGTATTATTGACATACCCTGTAGACATGCCGAGGTCATCGTAAAAGGTCAATTTCATTGAAGTAAGCTTTGGACAAGAACTATATATGCACCGTGCATTCGTTTGTATAGAAAGGTGCCTACTATACTCAGTGTATAGATTGGTGCTGCTGAATTCGATTTCTGTTTTCCCTCTGATACAATACACAATGATTTTTCTAGACTCTATCAAATATCTGTTCTTTTACACACCGAGGGCGTGCATAATTGGATCATGTAAATCGACAAAGAGGCATTTGTTAACATCTTCAAGGTAGGAAAGTGTTTCTCTCAGAATTTTCATAAAGCCAAGTGTACAACCTTATTTGTATAAAGCTTATTAAATACCAAGTAATTCAGTGAAAGCCAATAAAAGTGACAGGATTATACCGAGTATATAGGTATACCTGCATGCATTTCCACACGTAAACGATCATACACATGCAACACAAATCCAATCCCTTACTAGATATTTAGGCTATTTATAGCTTCCTAACCCGGTACAGTACAGTTTCGGATATTTCCTAATAATTTTATTTTTATTTTTATAGATATGCCATGTATATAGTGGTCGGGTTTCTCAAAGGGAGTAAACTTCACAATATATGTTAACCATGTTATTGGCTGTACTTCATATATTATAGGGCCTAAATTTTGAATGGAAATGAATGTGTAGGCGCCTTGAGCATCTAAGAGATGGATATGCGTATTGTCATTATTATTAATAGTTGTATTATCATTCTTATCTTTGTTATTATTATTATTATTATTACTATACTACTATAACTGCTACTACTGCTATTATTATAATCATTATTATTACTTTCAATATCATTATTATTAAAATAATCATCGTCATTATCATTACTATTAAATAAAACAATTTATTTTATAATATAGATTCGCTATATGTTGCCTGTGTATGTTGCGTGATCCGGTTATGAGGGCAACCATTTATTCTATCAAAGCTATTCCAATATGCATCTCCATGTCGAACTTTACTCAACGGGGGCTCTAGATCTACCAGAGTACAACAGAGCTCACAAAAGATTTGGTAAACGTGCCCTGCAGGTATTTCAATGGACTTGATTTCACTTGAATTTGGAACCTTTTCAGTCACGTATTTAACAGGTCACAAATAGGTCATGACGTCTATCGTACAAAGCTGGGTTTTCCAGGTCAAATTCATCAAAACAGTACGGGCAGTATGTAGTAGGTAACCACATGTATATTAATTTAACGTATAGGAAGTCGGGTAATTTAGGATATTCTTCATAATTTTTGGTTTCCGATAGGTACGGAAATGCTTTCCTTTAAGTAATCGTAATTTTTACAGAATTAATCGAGAAAAGGGGCATCTTTTTTTTTAAATCCTTTTCGCAGAATCCGCAAAATTTACACGAGGGGCTGCACTATGCAACAACATCACGAGAGCAAGGAGCACACTCAATTTCACAAGTTCCTGAAGGATGTACTCCGGAACATCCCAAACAAATATCCGAGATCCTATCATTTAAAGGAGTTCGGTTGGAATGATTTCAACAAAATTGGTAAGTAACTTAAGTTTGTTTTCTTTAGACAACAATTATAAAGGCTTATTTTTTATTCTAGCCTATCGTCGTTGCCAGGGGCGGTGATCCCGGAGGGGGGCGGGGGACACGTCCCCCTCAATTTCTTTTAGGGGGATCGTTCCCCCCGGACAATTTGAAAAAGTGCCAACAGAATTTATAGCAAATACTGACTAAAGACTGCAACACACTTTTAGGCTCTGGAGGGCCCAAGAATGCAGCATTTAGACTAATAACATTGCCAAAAATCTCTCGCGTGGTTTCTACGGTCCCTCGCATAATATCTTACAAAATGTACAAATGAGTATCGTTAAAAATCTCGCATTTCGTCCCCCCCCCCCCGGTCATGAAAAGAAATCGCCGCCCCTGATCATTGTTTATTAGATTTAAATACTAACAGCAATAGTTCTAGAGATGTATTTTTATTTGTAGGCCTACATTTAAAATATGACCATGGAAAAGAATATTCCGTTATTGATTCAACAAAGCAACAAAGCAATACAAAACTTCCGCATGTAATACTCCAACTATTTAGCCAATTACTTTGCTATTATGCCAGGGGGGGGGGGGGGGGGTTCTCAAAGATTTAGATCGACTTAAGGTCGTCACTGGTTGCTCTTACCATTCCTGGCAATGGTCATTCAAGGGACGTGCAAATTATAATCACAAATCTACAAAATTGACATTTTGTATAGTTCATTGTTGAAGACAAAATGTATAGGGTATTTCTCCTCTAATTTTACGTCTGGTTTAAGACTTTTTTAGGAGAATGAATAACATAGTCTAAGTCCAAGTAATAGGTAAACCTTAAATTCAAGTATGTATTAATTCAACAATTATAAACTATCAAAAAATGTTTATTCTATATATTTATAACCATGGTTTTCACTTCCCCCTGAGAGACCAATGATGAGAGCGACCAGTGGCGTGAACGGTGTTCTATAGTCTGTTCGAGTCAAAATTAATTCGATCTTAGTCTTTGTGAAACACCCCTGAAGCTTTTGCACATTCGCGGAGTATGTTTATAACAATGATGGGAAATGTCATATATGGCTAAGAACAATCTCTATCCACATTACTCTGTTCCTTGTTCAACTGCCCTCTTTTGAAAATGTCAGTTGATATATCATTCTTTTGTATTTTTGTAACATGTTAAACGAAAAGAGGAAAAGAGTAGTGAACAAAATGTATTATAATGCATGTCCATTTACAATAAAAACCGATCTCTTCCAGCGCAAGATACTTTGCCTCTGTGTTTAACAATAACTTACACATCTGATAAGGGCATCTGCAACTATGCTATCCTTTCCAATTTTGCGCATCTAAACTCTGTGAACACCTTTATTTAATATTCTTATATGGTTATGATATATTCAACTTGTTATTATTTGTCTTCTTTGCCTTCTCTTTTTTATAGGAAGCATTCATCCTCACTGCCACGTTGGCAACATTCAACTTGCCACTTATCAGCACTCGCCATCGCTTGGTGAGAGCAACGACTCATCTTTCTTTGGTCGCAGTCTCACTCTGAACTTCCTTCCTGCATACCACAATACGAACTTCGTTTCACGTCCGGTCAGGTACGATTCGTACATAGCCTTTCTAGGAAGAACATCTATGTACGTCGGCATTGATCTCCGAGACGCAAAGTCAGAGACTCTCTATCTGTCCAGCCTCATGCAGTGCATGGCGATGGATGTCAACAAAGGAACGCCCGTCCCCATCGGCTCCGAAATCATCAAAAAGTATGTCGACAAGACAACCCTGAAGACACCACCGCAGAGACATCAGTTCTTACCCCTGCAGCCTGACAATGGCAATGTCTTCAGGTGGAAGACTACAGTGCAGTGGAGTGATGTTGATTACAATAGACACGTTAACCAAACACCGTATCTGCGATTCATGTATGATGCAGGGAGTTCTGCAGCTGTGGCCGGGTCCCTCAGGTCGTTTCATCATGAGCTAATCCACTACAAATTGAAGACCTACACTGTGGAATATATGCAGGAGATACGTCAGGGAAAAGAAGTTGAAGTTGTGAGCTGGGAGATGGATGATGACCCAGGTACAATTCATTTCGAACTTCAGGTTGGAGACCGCACTGTCAGTAGAAGCCATCTGATTTTCGATGTACAGCCATCTGCTAAACTTTAGGACCACCCATACAAATCACTTACAAGAAAGAAAATATTGTAGGGAACCCAGTAATCACAGGAACTTATTCCTCGCTCACGTTAACATGGCCACATTTGTCTTTGATCGATTAAAACAAAAGAAAATAGCACATTCACATCTGTTTACGTAAAATTCAACTCAAGGGCATTTTCAAGCCATTGTAAGACCCATAGATATTATGTTTGGATGACAACACATAGGTGACGCACAATTAAAGCTATTGAAATTTCCTCTGGTTGATTTTTCGAAAGTAGCTGCTAGCTATCGTGTTATGAATTAAAAACAATTTTATTTTGATCGGCTTTGGCTCAAAAACTTTCAATGGCCTAGTCAGCATGATTTACAGTAAGAAGCTTGTTTTTTTTAAAAATATTATTGAATCAATAATTAAAACTTCATTTTGATCTGTTCATAAAGGCTTTCTTACAATCCCGCCCCCCCCCCCCCCCCCACTCAGTGTTATTTAGGGTACGCATATGCTCGTACCCTCTTTTTGAAAGCACCCCCTATCTGAGGACTGCCAACATTTCCGAACCCCCCTTTCGCGGGCTTTTCGCAGGCTTTTCCTGCCTTGGAGACCGCCCTAAATCAGGAAAAATGCTCAATGTACCCCCCTAAATTCGGAATAATTTCTCAGGAGTCCAAAGAGATGAGAGAAAAAAAGAAAAACACCCCCTTTTTAAAGAAATCTCCGGGTGAAAAGTCAAATACACCCCTTTTTTTACAATTCTCGGGCCGGACTTTGTCGCACGAAAAGTACCCCTTTATCGGACATTTTGGCAACACGCATGCGGTCATTCCGACCTCTGAGTGGGGGGGGGGGGGGGGGCCGGGCTTACAATGTGCCTATTTAGATATATGTATTCCATTCTTGTCTTTCAACCATCATGGAGGGGTGCTAATTGCATTCTTTTATACCAATTGTAGTTCAGACTCAACGTTTATAAGCGTAGGTGTGTGGGTGTGGGTGTGTATAAGTATAAATATGGTGCTTGTAAGTCAAACTACACTGAAATGAGGTGACAGGGATCAAGTTGTTTCTTGCGATTGTAATGATTTTTTTTAATGAATGAATGCATTAAAGAAGTGGTTTGTTGATATTGATTTCTTATTTGTCAAATGGTCTCTCATATGGGTTTTTTCATAACGAGTGAAGAAAAAGTGCAATGTCTCACATCTAAAGAAGTTAATTCTTCTAATTAACGTTTTAGTTTATCTTCAAATCAAGGAAAGATACCCCCTGGATCCCAGGATGTATTACCTTCAAACATTTGTCCTTAATACAATTATCTTAACATACCTTCAAGAAGTATTTGTGTTAAAAATTAGTAATCCATGATCATTTAGTGAATCGATCAGCTCACTTTCTACGTAATTTACAATCTCTTCCTTCTCTAGACTGTCACATCTCTGCCTCAATATCGTTTCTCCTTCTCTCATTTCTGTCTCGTCCCTCCCTTCCCCTCTCTATCTCTCTCTGGCTCTCTCATTATCTGTTTCTCTCCTTCATTTTATTGTATGACTGATACGTTTTTTTAAATAATAATTGTGGTTTACTTTGTAAACTCCATGCAATTCAGCACTCAGGCTGTCATTTGGATTTTATGATAATTACCATTTCAATTAAAGACAATAGTTTACCAAATCGAGAAGTGAATTGTCGGAAAAAGATAGTTAGATGGCAGAAGGGAGAGTAGAAGTACTTAACACAGCTCACCTGTTCCACGATAACACCATCAACTAAGTAAAGTGGGTTACCGACATATTTTTTACGGGGAGCTATTTTCATCACTTTGGTTTTACCTGCATTCAACTGCATCCGATTATTGCCACACCAAGATGTAACCCTATTCATATCTTCTTAAAGGAGATTGGTCTCAGCTGGATCTTTAATTATTCTATTAATCAAAGAATCGTCCGCAAAAAGCAGACAAGGTGACTAGACGACACCCACTATATCGTTTATGAACATATTACACAATCGGGGCCCCAATACACTCCCTTTGGGTATTCCTGAGGTAACACTAGCTGAATCCGAGTATGAACCACGATACTGAACAGTCTGGTGGCGATCAGATATGAATGACATTACCCAATACCACATGTTATCTTGAATATTGTATTTACTTGATAGTTTGTTAAGAAGAATATCATGGGGCATCCGGTCAAAGGCCTTGCTAAAGTCAAGAAATATTGTGTCAATGATTGGGGTAGGAGCCTTTTCAAGAGCAGTGTACCATTTAGGAGCGACGGAGAGCAATTTCCCCTAAAGGTCTTTTCAGTCTTCTGTTATGAGAATGTGCTTATAACCCCATCAGGGCTGGTCTTTTTCCTCTTTATAAGGTGTAATTTTTCGAACTGCGACCTAACGAATCTTAAAATGTTTCCTCGCTCGCTTCACCCCCTCGCAAAAGAATATTCATTAAATCACACCCAACTGCAACGTAGATGCTTAAGCAATATCTTGTATGATGTCAATGAGAAACAAATATTGAAATCATATCCCTTATAATGTAATCACGATGTAGGGGTATATATATATACCAGTGTTTAACGAATTGTATATTTAGCTTTGAGATTTCCCTTTGTAGGTGCCCTTTTTCCAGATGGTACCTTTTTTGTTGGTGCCCCCCCCCCCCCCACTTTGGAAGTCGCTTGGCCGCCCTTGAGAAACATAATGTACCAACTATAAATGATAGTGAGCAAAGCGAGCAAGCTTTGGTGGCAATTTAATAATAGGGGTCTATTTAAGTCGCTTTGAATTAGGGGCGTATTTTATAGAGGGAGGAAAGGGGGCACTAATCAAAAGAGAAAGAACACTTTATATATCATAAAAGTGGGAAGGGTTTCTTACAAAAGAACAGGAAAGGGGCACTTACAGAAGGAAATAGGTGTACTTATTATAAAAAGAAAAGGAGCACGTGTCAAAATAAAGGGTGCAATTATCAGGATTGAAAAGGGGCACTCATCAAAGATGAAAAGGAGCACTTATCAGAAGGGGAATGGGCAACTATTACAAAGGAAAAAGGGCACTTGTCAGAGATGGTAAGAGGCCCTTTTCGTACCTGAAAAGGGAAACTTATCAAAGATTAAAGAGGTGCATTTAAGAGAAAGGGAAGGGTTTCTTAATAATAAAGAAGGATCGAAGGGGCAATTATCAGAAGAAAACGGGGCACATATAAGGAAGAGAAAGGGACGCGTGTCAATATAAAAGAGCACTTATCAGAAGTGAAAAGAGACACTTATTATAAAAGAAAATGGGCACCTATCAGAGTTCGATAGGAGCATTTAATAGGGTGTAAAAGGGGCATTTATGAGGAGGGAAAGGGGCTCTTATCAGAAGAAAAAAGGCACGTATTGGAAAGGAGGCACGTGTCAAAATAATGGGGGCAATTATCAGAAGTGAAAAGGGGCTCTCATCAAAGATGAAAAGGAGCACTTATCAGAAGGGGAAGGGGCAACTAATACAAAGGAAAAGGGGCAGTTGTCAATGATGGTAAGAAGCACTTTTCGTACCTGAAAAGGGGCACTTTTCATAAATGAAAAAGGTTATTTGTCGAAGGGAAACGGAAACTTATCGGATTTCAAAAGGGGCATTTATCAGAGGTGGAGAGGGACATTATACTAAAAAGGGGAAGAGGCTCTTATGTGAACAAGTATGTAAACGAATTGGGTGCACTTTATACAAAGATAAAGGGGCACTTTTCCGATGTAAAAAGGGGCAATTTTGGGGTACCTGATAGTGATGTTTGAGAGACATTGAACACACACTGACTGCAAGTTGTACTTTGCAAACTCTAATGGGGCGTTGCAAGAAAGTTTCGATTGATTGCAAATGGCAAAATTTGCAACTGATAATTGCAATCGATTGCAACTCAACTTTTTTGCAACCCCCAGTCTCCTAAATTTCCTAGGATTTTGTTAGGATTAATTTATTTTATTTTAAATTAAGTTAACTAAATCTAGATGTTATTATCCTCCCCTCCCCCCCCCCCCCCCCCCACCCTTCTCTCTCTCTCTCTCTCTCTCTTACTAATAAGGCGTTGCAAGAAAGTTGAGATCAAATGCAAATTTGCAATTAATCGCAACTGAGACTTACGCTTGATTTGGGGGATTTTCAATTGATTGCAACTTTCTTTTAACGCCCTATAGGTTGATTACTGACGCATACACTCATTACATTCACAAAGACTCGTTCATGTTTGCAGCGGTACACCGCGGCTGAGTTTTATGACGTAAAAAGTACGCTTCACATCGCTTGACATGTTTGTATCTAATTACGACACAGGGCTGAAAACGCGCAGGACCAATGTTGCGCGCAGTTGCCATTCATTTACAAACATGTAAAAAGAACCGTGGCGATTTACCGCGTCATACCTTAGCAAGCCTCAAACGTCAAAAGCGTTGGTGATGACGCAACTGAAATAAAATTTCGTGTGTAACGCCCATTACAGATGATGGAGGGAATGCAAATGACAGGTTTGATAGAGAACAGGGTTTGCAGCGTGAACTGATATGTGTGATGCCATTTAATAATGAAGAAGAAAAAAGACATTTACAGTGATTAAACAAGCAGATCGACTTCCAAATGTTATAACAATCATATCATCGGAATAAATCTGGAAGATTGTAAGTACACATGTAAATAAAAGGTTTAGGCCTACTTGTAATCATTTGAGAAAGACAAAACATAAGTAAAAAGTAGGCAATCAACACTATATTACAGAATAGAACTTATCTGAAAAAATAGTACTGTATAATGAGTGTGTACGTTTTTTTTAAAAGCTACATGCATAAAACGATAATTATGTATACATACCCAAACATCTCTACTACACATGAAAGGTAGAAAATACAGTATTTGGAAAATGAATACTACTACCATTTTAGTAATAAATCATTTCTTACACCATTCATAAACTATATATCTATTAATTAAAAAAAAATCTATATTCAGTATAGTTTTGTATTGATTAAAACCAGATTTAAGCATTCACGATCTACATAATATATATAACATTTAAACAAATGTAAATGCGTCTAAATTAAGTTCTAAATGAGTATTACCTTTCAAATGACGTTGGAATTCAAACTTTTGTGGGTTTTTGGCCTGCAAATGGGGCATACCTTTAACAAAACATAGGATACATGTTATTAAAGTAACACATAGTCAATAAATTTGATACAATGGTAATTACAGGTCTATTGCAATCCAGTTTGAATATACAGTTGTATTTCTGCAAGAACTACATTTTAAAAATGTAAGAAAATGAATCAAATCCTGATTTAAAAACTGTTTGCTTATCAATAAGGCATTAATGAAAGACATATCGGTTCTGTTATACTTATTCCATCATATTCCCAAAATAAAGTGGATCATTGAATTGATTTATTGCATTTTTCAAGAAGCACAATTGTACTCCCCACATTTTCTCTTTTATATTGTAAGAACATACGATTTTAGTAAAGTAAGAATAGTAACACAACAGAATATGTGTTTAATTACTCATAAATGTATAGTAATTAACATCGTTATGATAATAAGCTTCATGGATGTTGCAGCATATTTTTTAAATGTAGACAAATGATTCCCATTGCTGCAATCAAAATTGAAAAAAATGTTCATTCATTTTAAGAGCATATTTGTGAAAATAAGCAAATCAAAAGATTCGAAATTACTGTTAATTACCTTCTCCTCACTTCCATATAATGTTCACCATAGAGATTATAATAATATAAAATGATAACTTACTTACTTGGTTAGTTAGTTAGTTATTAAGATGGCTTGTATGTTAGTCAGTTACCATCTTAAAGATACAATGTCTCTTTTGCAGCCAATATCAAATTCTTTAGAGTTTTGCAGGAATTATGAATATGTCATGTATGTCCTTTCTGTGAAATCTAAACGTTAGCAGTGTCCTAATATTCAAATTATGCAAGGAAATCCGTTTACTTGCTAGACTTCACTGTCAGACACTATTGAGTGACTGACTGGCTTTTTTTCTTCTTTGGTATTAACACATATAAAATGAGCTGTAAAGGGTACATGAGCATTTGTCTACATCAATAACCCACTTCTTGTAATGGCCAAAATTAAACTGATTGAATCTTTGCGCAGCATAAAAAGTACGAGCATTTGATACACTGGTCTGAAAATCAGACTAGTACTTACTGGCTCTATAGCTTTTAAGTCAATTTGACAACTAAAAGTCGTTATTTTCCCACATAAAGACATTTATAAGCCCTCCTTTATTTAGGGAAGTTCTAAATTAGTATTTACTTTCAAATGCCGTTGGAATTTAACCTTTTTTGGGCCTGCAAATGGGACATAGTACCTTTAAAGTCATGGTTTTATGAGATACAGAGAAGCCTGCATAAAAAGACCACTCAAGGGAGACAATAAAAGAAAAGATCGTTGCCTCAGTTTACCACAGCATACATGTAGGGGAACAAGGCTTAAGATAGAGCAGGTTCACTTCACTTGGAAAAAACTGCAACTGAATACCCCATGTAAACGTGACCCGAACCCTAACCCTAGGGACTTACCCTATAACTCATCCAAACACTGACTGTAGGACGTAAAGCTAATCCTAACAGTAACCAAACCTTAACCCTAACCTAACCATGACACTATAGGGCCTAACCCTATACCCCTCAATCTAAACCTACTACCTTACCCCACTCCTACTGCTGACCTAACCCTAGCCCTAAAATTTGACCCAGCCTATGACCTAACCAAAATCCAGACTCTATTAAATCCTGATGCAAATCCTCACCATTACCCTCACCTTTACCCTAACCCTAATACATATTACTGATGCATGGTGGGTGTTCTGCTATTAACTATTCAACTGCTTTGGTTGACTATCGGAAAAAACAATGGAAAGCCACATTCAACTTTTGTCACAAGTACAATGTGTATGTACCTTTCAAAACCATCTGGCAGATTAGGATTCCAATCCATAGCAGAAAGAGTCCGGACCATAGGGCATGCCAAGCTAGGAGTTTCTGTTTTACTTTTTTTTTTAATGGTAACGATTCCTCTCAGATCAGATATAGATAAACAAGCCTCATTTTCTTTAGCATTACATGTGTCATTACTGTAAATTTAAGGATTGGATTGTATCAGTCTTAAAGGTAAAGACCAGTTATGGTCATGCGATTGCATTGTGAAAGAAACGTTGTGGAATCGATCAGAAATGGTTGATCATCTAGCATATAAGTATTGGTGTGTACTGCAAGGTTCTGGAATCATCAAAATGATAAGAAATTTGGCCCAGTCTTTGTAAAGTTACAAGCACTGTACACAGAAAGATGTATATGGGACTACGCACACGTGAGCGACACATGCGTTTATCTCTCACATACCAATAGATAAACGAATTTACCAAATATATCAATAAGTAGGCGGTTTCCCGGCAAAATTTGTATCATCATGTATTAGTCAAAACATATTCTTTCACATGATTGGTAATAAGAGCTTCCATTTCATTTTTTGAAATTGGGGCGTTTCCAATACTGGTCTTTACCTTTAAGAATTTTCACTCGAATGACATCCCACGAATGACATTCCATGTTTCAGACATTTTAGCTTTCATGGAGATCACAACTGGACCATGTTGATTAAGTCTTAGCACCAGCTACCATGGCATCATCACTCAAAAGCCAATTAAATCAAGGTTTCTACAGAAGTTACCATCAATGGTACATTTTATGCAACAGGGCCCTGGGGGGGTGTTTCACAAAGATCATAAGTTGAACTTATCTCTAAGTTGGACTTAACAATTATGGAAATCCGTTAGCATCTTAATATTTTGTAAAAGTTATTTTAAAAGGCATAAAATGTTGATTCAAATCTTTCATGTTTTCTATTATCAAGGAGGTTTCATGTTCTTGATGTGGAATTTATGAAAAGTCTAAAATCCTTAAATTTTTGCTTTTGAATATATTTTATTTTAAGGCTACAAATGGCTCTCCATAGTTTTTAGATCTAACTGAGAGTTAAGTTTGACTTAGGATCTTTGTCAAACACCCCCCAGGTCTTCCAAGGAAACAGTTTGAGAACCCCTGCCCTACATAATGCATTTCACTACCTAGAACTAAATATCTCCTACAACTGTGGATTGTCTATTTGTCTTTGTACATATATACCAGTCTAGTACACCCTGCTGCTATAAGAGCCTTGTCAAGATCAGAGAGAAGCCCTTCTGTATTCGCTGCCCATCTGTTGAGGATATCAACCAAGGCAGCAGGAATGTCGTTGAGCTTGCTAGATTTCACACCGTCAAATATCGCAAATTCAAGGCCGAGATGAGTGCAGAAAACATTGTAGCAGGATGGAAGAATGCTTTGAGACAGGAATATTATTTGCTTTGCTGTAATGGTTGCCATACTGCCAGCTCCTGAGCTGTGGTCGTACACATAAAGGAGGGGAAAAAACAAAGAAAAGGAAAATTGTTATTGATACACTTTTATCCAATGCCATTGTACATGGATGCCAACACTCAATGCCAGCAAGAATGCAGAAAATAATTATCATCACAGTTTATTATCTGTAAAAGAAGAGAAGGCTAAGAGTCTGGAAGATGGTTAAGAAATGGTTCCAACACTTTTGAACACATAAGGGTGATACCACACATACCCCACCAACATTTGCTACAGGCTTCTAATTTCCAAAAGATTATAGGGTATGGGGTTAGAGCTATAACAGGGATTTATGTTAGGCTAGGGGTTAAGATGAAAAGAGCGACCATTAATACTCAAAATACTTTGTTCAACACTCAAATTCTTGGGCTGAATTTGCCATCCACTAGGGACGGAAGGAAAAGATACGCCGCTATTTCCTTATGCCCTGATATTATATAATGCCATTGAGTTTGTGTATGCATGATAGTTAAAAACATATCACTGTTGGAGCATATGCAAAAAAGAAGTTCTTTGATTTGGGATTTTAATAAAGTGTATTTTTGAGAGAGCGAGAAACTTCACAAAGAAAGTGATATTCCATGTGATGCATCCTGGGAAAAAATATCCGCTGGAGACACAGGAGATCATTGGATTTAAATAACCTAACTGGGGTAAAATTATGCGTGTATTAAAAAATATGTCATAAATGTCACATTGACCCTTTTCGCGTCCTTTTGGTCATTTTGGCCACTTTTCGGCAAAAAACTACCATGGCTACCTTCGGAAAGTGGTAATTTTTTAGATCATTATTGTCAGCAAAGGAGATTTGATGGGCCTATTTTGAGGGAAAAATGTGCCCTTGTGCTAAAAATAGTGGTCAAATTGACGAACGTCTACAGTAATTAATGTGATCATTTTGTGCACTTTTGTCCCTTAAATGACCAATTTGCATTGAAATTTTCAGTCAGAATCAATTGATGGGTGGGTTTTGACATCCAAATTCAATATCAAAATGTGCGGTGAAATCAGAAAAATAAATCTCATTGAATGAATTTTCAAAAATTCTGACCCTTTGGCCATTTTGATGTGTTGTTAAAATGTTAATGCACTGCACTGGTTGAAAGATGTTAACCGCCAAGCTGAATAATTGGCCTGTTTCGGCTTGTCGGTGAGGGCAGTGTAATGTATGAATCCACCCATTAATAAGATTCAATTCAATTTATTATTTCATAACAAATCACAAACAATATATATACATTGAGAAGTGTACTGGATCATTAGCACCCAATAAAGCTGATGGCTTGAGGGAAGATTACAATTATATCACAAGCCTTTGATTGTTATCACACACAAAAGATCATAATTTGTGGAAAAGGCTCTTCAAAGTATGTGGTCAGTTTTTTAATTCTGCTAACGATCACATGCTACACCTTGAAGATGACGTGACACCATCGGGCCTGAGACACTCCTTACCTTTGTGACTGGTCAGAGGCAGGATCGACAGTCTGATCAGCAACTGAAGCCGTTCCTGGGTTTGGTGAGGAAGGCAATGTACTAGATACAAGGTCAGGCATAGGTTGTGTTGCTGTAACCATCAGGTCAGGTGTGGAAGAGGTGGATGTTAAATCTGGTGATGAATCATCTGTTGGATGATTTGAACTTTCTGCAAAGACAATAAACAACAGAATACATGTAGCCTGTAATCAGAATAAGGACAGTCAAACCTGCTTTAGCGACTGCAAATTACCTAGAAATTCTGTCAGCTGTATTTTAAACCGTTACTGTCAATGGATGACGTCATCTTCCTTCACGCGCAGGTGTAGTTAAAAATACGGCTGCAAGAATTTTAACACACAGCTCAATTTTGACCGAGAAAATCTGGAAAACATGACCTTTAAACACACCATACAGTCAATATGGAAAGTGGAAACGATGTATATTAGCCTGGGCCTAATTTTTAAAAAATAAATGCATTGGATATGAATCCGCTAAAATTTAGTATTTTGGGCACAGTTTTGTGGCCATAAATGGCCACGGTTGCACAGGAGATCCTATGGGCAGTTTCTGTCTCTAAAGAGAGGAGCCGACTCTAACCAAATAAGAGGCTAACAAACGAAAGAGACAATAATTTTTGGTCTACCGCTAGCTGAGCCACATACTTATTATACTGCACCTCCTAAAATAAGTTCGGTAAGGAAGTTTTCATCATTAAAATAATTACATGTTATTTCAAATACCACAAATAGAAGGCCTACCTGGAAAATATTCCTCAGCAAGACCTTCAAATCCCGCCATTATGAGTGCTGCCCTCAATGTTGAAACCTGCCGAGCCTTCGTTGTGTTCTTTTTCCAGTCAAAGAGGAGTTTCACCGTCCCTTTGGTGCCTACCCGGCCACCGCTATAGTTTGTCTCGATGTATAAACTTATCTGCGTCTGGTTAAATCCCAATTCTCGGCCTAACTTTGGAACATTATCGTGGTTTCCGAGACCTTCCTCGCCCAGCTTAGCTAGCAGCTTCTCATCAATACCGGCCATGTGTTCCACCTGAAAAAATAATTAAGCCACAGCACTAATAAATGCTGTGTGCATGGACAAGGCACTCCAGCAAAGCATAGAGAGGCAATACTAATGCATATTGACCTCTAGACAGAAATAACCGTCTGGTATGGGCCATTCTTTAATAAAAACTGATATTTGTCGTCATTCCATAATCGGAGGTCTAGTGGAGCCAGACGTAGTCTCAGTGGAACAACCGACGATATAGAGAGACTGAATCTTTTGGTCTAATTAACCTCTAGCGCTGCACTACGTGTTACTAGGCAGCATTTGAATACATGAATAGTCAAAACACTCATAACACACAGATGCACACAATCATTACGATGCGGTTGATGGGCAAATTTGGCAGTGGACTCACAATTTGAATTTTTAAATTATTCTTTCTAACATCAGAAATTTGGAAAAAGTACAGATTTTTAGTGAAAATCAAGTTTTGTACAGTGGTGGTGTTTGAAATGTAGAGAATCAATAGCGCAGCTTTTACACAGCCAGGATAGTAATGCACCTATGGGTGGGAAAAGGCAGCAATTAAATACTTCTCCTGGCGCTGCATGCTTCACACCTTTCAAATATGTGAGAAGCCAGGAGAAGGTGAAGGTGTCGTGGTATCATAAGGTTCACTCTCACAAACACACGACAATCGACATAATGTGAGAGAATGAATTGATAGACTCTGTGTAGACTCTATATCATATGGTTATTTCCAGAGAAACTAAGTCAAACATTTTTAAAGTGGACAACAAAATGAACACTAATAATCAGAGAATGAATGTTATTGATTGCCCTTACCCCCGCCATAACTCTTCAGCGTCAGAAAATGATTCACATTCAGGATCGACGGATAAGCAAGAAAAACGTACACGGTAAAATTCAACTGTACAAAATCTGGAGTAGAGAAGTTGATTATTAGTATTACCTCGCCTCGCGTCTAGCTAATCTGCATTTTGGGACGCGGTCGGGGAATTCCCTTTCGTTGAGCCTCCTTCTATTGACGCTGGTGGCGCTATTCATTGAGCGATTTTATCTAGATCTCTATGAAAATGTATGCCTATATCATGAATATTATTAGAACAAACCTTGCACATAAAATGACCAAAATTCCCTTCCATAAAAAATATGATTGGATTTGTTCTTAATTTTCAAACAGTAGGAGGGGGAGCTCCTCTAAATTCTCATGCGCAACCAGATCTTTTTCCTATAATGCTTGCCATATGATCCGGGGCCATGATCAAACTGGGGAAGTCAAATGCCCCCCCCCCCCCCCCCCAAAAAAAAAGGGAAATTAAAAAGAATATATACTATACCGTTTAAATAGCTAAAACTACAACACATGCTTATGGCTCTATATTTCCCTATAATCCAAAGGTTTTCTTGTTCGGTCGATTATATGCTCCCGATCGTTATTTTACCACACCGCGGCTAACGAGACAAGTTCTGGGTTACTTATTCAACGCGAGTGTGTACATTGTTGACATGCATCAATAATATTTATATCAAAGCAAATACATGTGCACATATATACTCAAAGTTATCATGTATGTGTCTTTTTTGTTTAGAATGGGTTGAGATGTGCAGATCGATCGAATAGGAAAAAAAGGTAAAATAATAAATTGACTTACACAAAGGCATGTTTGAAGAATGTGAAAGGAGAGCTGACAAAATATAATAGAGATAGAAGATCAAGAGATTCAAGAGGGGAATGCTACATTACATGCGAGACGAGATGGGTAATGAAAGTGTAAAACTAGAGAATTATGTGATTTAATGGAACTAAAGAAAAAGGATGATGAATAAATATCACTCATGTCAAACGTCCTCAACATTTAAGAATCTGTTTTCTTGACACACATCTCTTCCTCTCTTCTATAGATTTGCTCGACAGGATCTCTTACATCACTCTCTTCTATACGTTGCTCAACAAGTCACAATTGTGAATCAATTCAAAGTTTCTCTCCAAAACACCACTCATTTCAATAGCTTCATCTATAATCTTGGAATTGGTAACAAGTAATTGAGACATTTTCTCTCCTATTTTTCCTCTTCCTCCTGCTTCTCTTCCACGATTTACAAAAATGTCCTAGACAACAGAAATAAAAAGATACAAGAACATACTTTTAAAGATTGTATAAGATCTGATTTCCTTTTGTTATTTTCTCACACAACTATGGAAAGCAATGAATCATTTGAACAATTTACATATCATTAAAAAAAAATTCTTGGTATTGCCATCAGTAAGATGTAGTTATTCAACCTATACATGTATAGTTTACAATCAATTAATCAATGTCAATAGAGAGACTATATGAGACAATCAAGAGTTAGATGACTAGGAATGTAGCCATCAATGAGCATGGATCTTGTTTTTTCAATGAAAAAAATGTCTTCTTTTTAAAATTTAAACAATTTCTAGCTCACAACGATTATTAAAACTCTTAAAATCCAATCAAGAAAGAGTACTGTTCAGCTGGCAATCAATGCACATAATTCAGTTACTTTGTATTACAATGAAACAAGGCTTCTTTAAACAATGAAGATAATTTCTATAGTTTAACAACTATGATTAAAGACCCTTTCCAATCAAGAAAGAGTACTGTTCAGCTGGCAAGCAATGCACATAATTCAGTTACTTTGTATTACAATGAAACAAGGCTTCTTTAAACAATGAAGATAATTTCTATAGTTTGAATGATTAAAGACCCTTTCTAATCAGGACAGAGTACTCTTTAGCTGTACAAGAAAATATATGGGGGGTGTCTGACACTTAACAAACATAAAGCCTTCTCATTCGCCTATGGATTGAATATTCATCAAATGGCACTTACTATCATGAATATTTTTCTCGTTTAATATTGTGAAGTTGTCCAACATAAGTCTTAGACGATTTATGAAATAATGTTTGTAAACTTCTTCAAATTGCTGTTTTTTTGCAATAAAAATTGTGATAAAAGAAATATTGAAGAGTTAATAATATTGTGTTGTACATTAAAAACAGTTTCAAGCCACGCCTAAAAAAAAGCCTGGAGGCGCGCTGTCCTTTTGGAGGAAAAAAGGGGGCAAGCTATGATCTTTTTAGTTTAAAAAGTTGCAGCAAATACAGGATTCCATTAATTATGAAATAATTATAAAATAAAAGCAGCAATCACAACTTGCAAATACATTTATATACATGTACCTGTGTAGATACCATCATATAACAAATTCAACATGAATTCCCTTGTATAAACATTGACAGGAATGTGAACTTTGGTTTGGTCCAAAGGCACATTAGATTTACATGTATTAATATTGAATTCTAGTACTTCATTTAAAAGTATGATCGCAAAAACTTTCAGATAATCAACATAAGACAATTTTTATTATTCTTGTCCATCGGATTGAAATGCGAGAACATTTGAATGACATATTACATAATATGAAAATGGCTGTTTCTATGGGCTATAGAAGGGGTGTTAAAGTTGCTCTTGAGTTGATTTCTCCCGAGTTGATTTCTCCAAATTATTTGTGATCATGTTTAAAGTACTAACAAGTGAATTATATCATCTTAGATCGGGCTTAAGTACAGAAGCATGCATGATACTTTTGAAGCCAATGCAATTACTCATGACTTCACTTCAAAGTGCAGCAATGTTTAATTTCATATTAATAATTCATATTTCAGAAGAAAAAAACGTATAAACATATATAAAATGTATTTTAAAATACCTTTAAAACGTCATGTTGAAAATATTTTCCTACAAATAATACACTACATAAAAATTTATGCAAAACAAAATGTCATTAGAATATCAATAGAAATAACAATTATTTTAATTCATGAAGAACATTTAAATCATTGTCTACTCACTGGAACCAATTGGTACCTGTGATAAGCGTATGGGAATGAGTGTATTTCAGTGAAAATCAGTAGTTGATGGGCGACTGCAAAGGTTTGAAAGAATATGTACTGAACATAATGTAAAGGGTAGATATTTAAAGTTCAATGGGCTATCCTGGAAATGTTACTACATGTATGTACATCAAGGCACCAACAATGGGGAACTTTGATTAAGCTTACACAACCATTATACTTTCATATATATATATATGGAATGGAACAATGCAGTCCTCAATAGAGAAGCATAATTCGCATCTCATGAAGTACCAAATAGCTCATCAGCGAGACGAATTTGACGAGCCTTCATTAGAACATCCTTCAGGGCTTCACACTCTGTGGCCTTGGTTTGCGTATCTCTCCAGTCATGGAGCATTGACAGTGTACCCATGTATGATACATGTGCATTCTTCAGGTTTGTGTTGACATAACGTTCAATATCTGCTGGTTCAAAGCTGAGACCCTTCCCGAGCTTATATATCTCTTCATGCTTGACAATTTTTCGAGCAATGGTCATCAGCTTTTCGTCAAAGTCTTCCTGTCTACCTGAAACGTTCCTTAAATAAATAATATTAACCAAAACATTTGAGTATATTACATGTACTGACAACAGGGGGGGGGGGGGGGTGTTAGGGGAAAATGTGTAGCCAATGGCTACACGGCTAAACGTGATATCTGTAAAGTGCTTAGAGATGTTTATGTATTAATTATTAGCACTATATGAATCCAAATTATTATTGTTACATTTTTTTCCCCAATTTGAAATGTTAGGATTTTGATTTGATGTGATATCACATGCACCATTAGTAACAATGATATATTCAATTATTATTAATTTGTGAGTGAGCCTCAGACTGGTTTTAATTCATATCATACCGACAGCATTCAATAATCTCTATTGGGCTATAATTATAAGATATGTGAGCCCAGTTTCCCCCTTCTCTTCATTTATCTAAATGTTGTTTTTATATAATTGCAAACTGACATTGCAACCAAGCAAAAGGGTATTTAAGGAAATAATGTCCACAATCCAATCATGCGGATTTTTGCAGCAATTTGATTGATATTTACCTAACAATAATTTATATATGTAATATAGCCGGTTAACATTTTTATTTTCAAATTTATTGGGGGTGGGGGCCAAACTGCTCCTTGCCCCTCCCTCCTCCAAAGACAGTGATTTCAGGTTTATACCTGCACATGCTCTGATCTCATTCTACTAATTAGTAGAATGAGATCAGAGCATGTGCAGGTATAAACCTGAAATCATGTTGATAGTATTACAGGTGAAAGAAATTATCATAACTTACTCTTGAGTTCCCTCTGTAACTCGATGTGATGTTTGCTGTGGCTGTGAACTTGATGCACCCTGCAATGGTTCTATAATTTTTCAAATCAGGAAAAGAGTACCAGTTAAATAACAAATTGCTGCATAAGGAGTAGTGGTAGAAGTAATAGTAGTATTAAAACATGTAGAGGCAGAAGTAGTAAATAGTAGTAGGAGTAAAATTTTGTTTTGTTAATGATCTATTTCTCTTTGTCTCTCTCTCCTGTCATTATTGTTTTCATCCTATGCGTTTAGAAATGTGGTATGAAGCTTCATAAATGTTGCATATTATCATATTATGATTAAATATGAGTTATCAACAAGCAACAACCTTGTCAGTCTTGTGAATTGTTGAGGGCGTACAAGAACAGTTATAAAACTAAAACTGCAATCGTATTGGAATGATATGCATGCATTGACGCCCATGTTTCTATGTCGCTGATGAAAGCATCTCGTGGACGATCTAGAGCAATTTGTTAGAAGTCTGTAGTATCTTACAAAGTGGAGATAAGAAGGCAGAAAGGCATGAAAATGCACCAGAAACAGACTAAATTGCGCCTGGACTGTCACGCATAAGTTATTTCGGAAAACAAAAAGTTCAGTAACCTTGAGGGAATGCCATAGACTATTATGCCTACGAAGTTTGAAAGGAACTGGGATAGAGGAAGTGACCTAGATAGGGCTCACAAGCACGGCATGTAAAACGAATGAGAATTGGGTGAACAGAACATGTAATGATGCGTGCTGTGGCCCAAATGGCCTTTTATACTAACATAATCATGCAGGCCGCTATGAAATGGCCTCTAAAATGCCCCCCCCCCCCCCGAAAGATTTGCAGAATAAGCTTGCAAGGAAACAAAAGATGAGAAAGGGGGCAAAGAGCATTCTAAAAAATGACGTCATAGCCAATACGTGTTATGATTCGGTAGAAATCCAGCGGAATGTGTATTGTGACCCTTGTTCAAATGCGATTTACAAAAGTTTTCTTTGTGAACATGTACCTAGTATGGTATCATTCGAAAGAGCAGTACATTCCGGTCATTTTGGGGGCTATTATCATCTGCACATTATGTACTGCTAGCATGTGGATGCATTGTTCTATTAAGGAAGAAAAAAGGCCTTAAAACGGACCAGAAACAGACAAAATGGCTCATGGACGGTCACGCATGAGTGATTTCGGGAAAAAACAAAGAGTCAGGTGACAGAATAAGTATCGGTTTACCTGTGCTATTTGGAATTAGAGGTTCATTGAGTATTCTGTCTGATAGGCCACCCAAGTCAATGTCTCGTAGTCTGTCTGCCAAAAGCTGCCGTTTGTTTGAGTGTGGAGGTTGAATGTCATTCCATTTCATGAAGACATCCATTAAGGCATTGGCATAGTTCTTCAACTTCTCACTTAGGATTGCTTGTAGCTGACCATAGGAGAACCCTAGAGATATCCCTACAGCATCGTAGTATGATGGAGCGATGTCCTTGGCCAGCTTCAGGAACTCCATGTCACTAACAGTACTGCAAAATTAATAATAAATCAATTGGGTATAATAGGATATTGGTTAGAGAACATCCTATTGGCTGAGCAATTATCATGCGATAATCAACGATTTGTATTACATACGTGCTCGAGCATGCAATATAAATAGCCTTGGGATATCAGAATATACCGGTAATGCCTGTGATATTAACATTTGAAACATAATGCCCCAAGTTGCAGGTGAGGGCAGTATTGTTCGGGCAGGGACAGTGCCATTGTTTAGGAGAGTACAAGTATGGCCAAACCGGTTCGAGTTGGACACAATATGGCGACTACTGCTTTGTTGGGCAAGCACAAAACAAAATAATATACGACATGATGTGACCCAGTGAAACCAACTAGTTGGCCAAACTCTGTGAATAGATGGCTCTGGGCAGGGGTAATTTTTTGTTTTTTAAAGAAATAAAAGCAGAGTCTAACTGGCAGTGAATACAATAATGATGATGATATAATGATGATTATAATTATGATAAAAATATGAAGAAGAAAAGGATTACTACTACTTCTAATAATAATGATAATGTTCCATGTATTATCATTACTAGGATTGATGATGATGATATTGATGATATTGATGATGATAATTATTATTATTATTATTATTATCATTATTATTATTGTTATAATGTAATGAGTAGTAGAGCACCAGCTATAGTTGAACATATTCTCAATATGGCGATCTATATATGCATCGGCCTGAGACATTGGCAAATAAAAGACAAATAAAGACTTTGTAAGTTGTATAAACTCTGAGTTATATGTCCTAATTCATCGATGCCATGATAGTAACACACATATATAACAATTAATATCATTCTTATTATCATTATCATTATTAATGTTATTACAATTATCATGATCATCATCATTATTATTGTTTTTATCATTATCATTACCTTCATCATCATAATTATTATCTGTATCATGCATAATCTGTCACAGCATTGACTCATTCACGACAATTGACCACATTGTGTGGTTTGCCTTGTTTAAGAAGGTACGTTGCATGAGTTCTGGGAAAGTTGAACACAAATTGTGAGCTTTTTCACACTTTTTATGTTAGTGTGGAAGATAATCATAGAAAAAAATCTTCCCTAAAATATATGTACAGCTCTTAAAATAGCCTCATTTGTTAAATATGACAAATATTTTGTTGTGGACCACACTTTCCTGCCACATGTTTGTGTAGTCCCAGATACACATTTCTGTGTCAGTATATGTGACTTTTAGCAAGACTGCAAAAAACTCCAACACCTCACAGTATACACCAATACTTTAATATGTGCTACATGATCAACCTTTCAAATCACTTTCACATTGTTTCTTTCGCAATGCAGTCGCGTGACTATAGGACCCTGTTTCATAAAACTTGTTATCAATCACAAATGCTAAATTTCTATGACAAATCTGCTCTCAGCAGATCAAATACCCCAATTTCATTAGCTTATGACAGTTATTGGAAGCTGTTATCGATAACAAGGTTTATAAAAACAGGGCCCAGAACTCAACTTCAACCCCCAAAGCGCTACTAGTAAATGCATACCTTACTGCAGGGTTAGGACCTGGATTGGTTTCAATGTCACCAGATCTCATCAAGATGATCAGGAGCAGATATAGAAGGCAGAATCCATCCATGGTGTAAGATGTCCTTCTCATTCGCCGACAGTGAAGTCCTCTGGAAAATGGTGATAAGACATGGGCAACAAAACCTTCAAAACAATATTCAGAAATATACATTACGTACACTGGAATAAAGACCTTTGAGAGTTTCTATTCACGATATTATAATAGGCTAAATAGCGGAATTAGGTTTTGGGGACTTTCAATGCCGTAAAACTTTTTGCTGTGCGAGGTACATGTACATGTATGAGCAATGCTGTATTTGGGCAGAAAACACTGATTTGGTGATTTTTTTGTAGTACTCAATCAGGGCCTCCAGGTTTCTTTCACAGCGCGAAATGAGCGTCACCATGTAAAATGTACTGCACCGTATGCAGAGATCCCGTGAGAGAACGCATTTTTAAGATAGATGCAGCAGTCTGGACGAAGAAAAGTGACCGCAATTTAAAGTATGTGGTCAGTTTTTTAATTCTGCCAACGGTCACATGCTACGCGTCGAAGATGACGTGACACCCTCGGGCCCGACTCACTTCTTACCTTTGTGGCTGGTCAGAGGCAGGATCGACAGTAGGATTGGCGGTCTGATCAGCAACTAAAGCCGTTCCTGTGTTTGGTGAGGAAGACAATGTACTAGATACAAGGTCAGGCATGGGTTGTGAGGCTGTAACCATCAGGTCAGGTGTAGAAGAGGTAGATGGTAAATCTGGTGATGAATCGTCTGTTGGATGACTTGAAATTTCTGTAAAGAGAATAAACAACAGAATACATGTAGCCTGTGATCAGCATAAGGACAGTCAACTGACATGCTTTAGCGACTGCACGTAACCTAGAAATTCTTGCAGCCGCATTTTTAACTGTTACTGTCAATGGATGACGTCATCTTCCTTCATGCGCAGTAAAAGTTAAAAATACGGCTGCAAGAATTTCTACTCAGAGCTCAATTTCGACCAAGAAAATCCGGGGAAAAGACTTTTAAACGCATCATACAGTTCATCTGGAGAGTGGAAACGATGTATATTAGCCTAGGCCTAATTTTCAAAAATAAATGCATCAGATATGAATCTGCTAAAATTTAGTATTTTGGGCAAAGTTTTGTGGCCATAAATGGTTGCACAGGAGATCCTATGGTTAGTTTCTGTCCCTAAGGAGAGGAGCAGGGGCGTCGCTAAACCTTTTTCAGTGGGGGGGTGTAGAGGCCAACAATTACCGACAAAACTAGCCACCAATTACCGACAAAATTTAATGTCCAATATCTACAAATTCAACCCTATAAACATGGGGCCGAAGGCTAAATTTTTTTTCCTATGGACTATCTATAGTACTTATAGCATATGCGCAAAATGGTCATTTTCCTCGACGACATAAATATACGAATTATTTCTTCAATTTAGTCAGCATCATAGCTATATATTTTAATGCAGGCGCGGAGCTAGGATCTTATTTTAGGGAGGGGCGGTAGTGAGCAAGAGAATCACTTAAAAGCGCGCTCATTAGTGGGGTGTGGGTGATGGGCCTCCCGCGCGAAGCGCGGAAGCTTAGACGTTTCCTTAAATTATTAGGAAAAGAAGACGATTAATTGTACCGTTTTCGACTGGTAATCATTGGCTGTATGAAGTCCCCCCCCCCCTCCCGCGAGAAGCGCGGAAGCTTTGACGTTTCACTAAATTATTATAAAAAAGAAGACGATTTGCTGTACCGTTCTCGACTGTTTATCCTTTTCTGAATTCAGTTCCCCCCCCTCCCGCGCAAAGCGCGGAAGCTTTGACGTTTCATTAAATTATGAGAAAAAGCAGACGATTCAGTGTACTGTTCTCGACTCTTAATCCTTATCTGAATAAAGCTTCCCCCTCCCGCACGAAGCGCGGAAGTTTTGACGTTTCATTAAATTATTAGAGAAAGAAGACGACTGGTCGTACCGTTTTGACTCTAAATAAGCCCTATTAATTTTGTCTGAATTCAGTTTCCCCCTCTCGCGCGAAGCGCGGAAGCTTTGACGTTTCTTTAAATTATTTGAGAAAGAAGACGATTCGTCGTACCGTTCTCGACTCGTCTAAATGAAGTTTTCCCCTTCCGCGCGAAGCGCGGAATTTTTGGCGTTTCATCACAATACAGAGAAAGGAAGACGATTTCTCGTACCGTTTTCGAATCTTATTAAGCCCTATTCATCTGAATTCAGTTTCCCCCTCTCGCGCGAAGCGCGAAAGCTTTGACGTTTCCTCAAATTATTAGAGAAAGAACACGATTCGTTGTACCGTTCTCGACTCTAAATAAGCCGTATTAATTTTGTGTGAATTCAGTTCCCCCCTCTTGCGCGAAGCGCGGAAGCTTTGACGTTTCCTTAAATTATTAGAGAAAGAAGACGATTCGTTGTACCGTTCTCGACTCGTCTAAATGAAGTTTTCCCCTTCCGCGCGAAGCGCGGAATTTTTGGCGTTTCATCACAATACAGAGAAAGGAAGACGATTCCTCGTACCGTTTTCGAATCTTATTAAGCCCTATTCATCTGAATTCAGTTTCCCCCTCTCGCGCGAAGCGCGAAAGCTTTGACGTTTCCTCAAATTATTAGAGAAAGAACACGATTCGTTGTACCGTTCTCGACTCTAAATAAGCCGTATTAATTTTGTGTGAATTCAGTTCCCCCCTCTCGCGCGAAGCGCAGAAGCTTTGACGTTTCCTTAAATTATTAGAGAAAGAAGACGATTCGTTGTACCGTTCTCGACTCGTCTAAATGAAGTTTTCCCCTTCCGCGCGAAGCGCGGAATTTTTGGCGTTTCATCTCAATACAGAGAAAGGAAGACGATTCCTCGTACCGTTTTCGAATCTTATTAAGCCCTATTCATCTGAATTCAGTTTCCCCCTCTCGCGCGAAGCGCGAAGGCTTTGACGTTTCCTCAAATTATTAGAGAAAAAACACGATTCGTCGTACCGTTCTCGACTCGTCTAAATGAAGTTTTCCCCTTCCGCGCGAAGCGCGGAATTTTTGGCGTTTCATCACAATACAGAGAAAGGAAGACGATTCCTCGTACCGTTTTCAAATCTTATTAAGCCCTATTCATCTGAATTCAGTTTCCCCCTCTCGCGCGAAGCGCGGAAGCTTTGACGTTTCCTTAAATTATTAGAGAAAGAACACGATTCGTCGTACCGTTCTCGACTCGTCTTTTTAGGCTTTTCATCACAATATAGAGTAAGGAAGACGATTCCTCGTACCGTTTTCGAATCTTATTAAGCCCTATTTATCTGAATTCAGCTTCCTTCTCTCGCGCGAAGCGCGAAAGCTTTGACGTTTCCTCAAATTATTAGAGAAAGAACACGATTCGTTGTACCGTTTTCGACTCTAAATAAGCCGTATTAATTTTGTCTGAATTTAGTTTCCCCCTCTCGCGCGAAGCGCGGAAGCTCTGACGTTTCCTGAAATTATTAGAGAAAGAAGACGATTCGTTGTACCGTTCTCGACTCGTCTAAATGAAGTTTCCCCTTCCGCGCAAAGCGCGGAATTTTTGGCGTTTCATCACAATATAAAGAAAGGAAGACGATTCGTCGTACCGTTGTTGACTCTTAAACCTTGTTTGAATTTAGTTTCCCCGAAAATTTTAAACCTCTGATTTCTTTAGCTGATATTATAGGCAAGTGAAACTTCGAGAAAATACAAGTATTGTAGTTGTGTAGTCACTCTCGAAGTCGTCACAGCGGATAAGAAGTCACAGTTCGTAGGGAAAAAAACTTGTCGGCCGACCGACAATATACATCTCACCGACTTCAAACTTCTGCATTGATATAGTACACGAGGATCGAGCAAGAATACCGACACAGCTGACCCGACACAGCAACATATTTACCCGTGTCTTTCTTGCTCCCTCGACGAGACGACTCCACCCAACAACCCCCTTCTCTCTTTTACTCCCACTCCTCCTTTCTCAGACTCTTACCTCCCCTCTCTCTCCTCTTTCATCCCCCGTTTCTTTTGTTTCCCTTTCACTCTTTTTTCTTCTTTTTTCCTTTTCTTTCTTTTTTTTTTCCTTTCTTTTCTCTCCTCCCTCTTTTTCTTTTTTCTCTTTCTTCTCTTTTCTTTCCTTTCTTTTCCTTTCTTTCCTTTCTTTTCCTTTTTGCAATGACGACCTTCGTCATTGCCTTGTTTTCGTTCACATTATTAATATTCTTACTTCTTCCTAGCGTCCGAAATCCCATTCGTTTTGCACGTAGTGCTTGTGGACCCTATCTAGGTCCTTTACTCTTGCTTGATTTCTTTCAAACTTCGTAGGCGTAATCTCTGATATCCAATCTAGGTCACCTACGTTTTCGTTTTCTGAAATCACTCATGCGTGACCGTCCAGGCGCCATTTTGTCCGTTTCTGGTCCATTTAAAGGCCCTTCTTTCTTCCTTCCTATCTCCACTATCATAGATCCTACAAACTTCTAACAAATTCCTCTAGATAGTCTAAGAAATGTTCTTTTATCTGCGACGCATAATCTGACCTTCAAAATGCCATCTTTGTACTCAAAATTCAAATCTGAAACCGACTCCGTCAAAAATCTTTAAAATTCTTGAAAAATGGACCCCTACAAATCTAAAAATTGCAATAACTTTCTTTTACCAATTCCGTTCCATCTCATCTTCTCGCAGTATCTTTATCTTATAATTGCACATAGCCATGCCAAATTTCACGCTCCAATGGCTATGCAAAACATAAATAGCGCCCTCTAAAGTTCTGGGAATTGGCTTTCTTTCTGTGACCGTATCTCCATTATGGCTTGGCAGACCCGTACCCTTTTTTGGATTTAGATACTTGAAGATATGCCCTTTCCAGCCATATACAAAATTATATACCCTAACACTGACCGACATTGCGAAAAATGCCCTCCAAATTCGCCATTTTGAAAAAAATTGAGAAATAACTTCAAATTGCTCTAAATTAGCGATCTTTATACCTACATCAATGAAACTTAGCAGACATATGTATCCATATACGTGACAACTGTCTGCCAAGTTTAGTAAAATTCGAAAATGTCAGCGCAAAGTTTTCGCCAAAAATGATGAATTTGCTATGCATTACGTAATAGCGCCTATAATGCGTGCAGTACATTGCGCGCAGATGACAATGGTGTGAAATTGACCGCAATGAAGTGCCCTTTCGAATGATACCAAGTATAGTATATGTTCACACAGAAAATTTCGAGTAAATCACATTTGAATAAGGGTCACTATACGATTTCCGCCGAGTTTCCGCCCAATATTATAACACGTATCGGCTAAGACGTCATTTCTCAGACTTTTTTTCGCCCCCTAAACATCCATTTTTTTCCTTGAAATTTTGCAGTGACATTTAGAGTTGCAGTACGCAGGGCACCTCGTGGCCGAATTTTTGAAATTGGTCAAGGGGGCCATTAAAGACGCTATTTTGTACTATAAATCTATTTTACATCACGTGTTTCGATAGGATTATCATAGAAAAAAAGGGAGTGGTTTACAATAACAACCATGAAATTTTCTTTCTAATGATACCAAATACGGCCCATAAAGAGACATCAAGAGAGAGAGAAAAAACAATTTAACTCCGGTCATAATACAGATCCTGTACGTTTTCCGCCCATGCATTACACGCATTGTCTATGGGGGCATATCGGGTTCACGCTTTTGACCCCCAGAACGATCTTGATTGCAATGACGAACATGCACCAAATCCCGTTGGTTTTTGCACGCAGTGCTTGCGAGCCCTTTCTAGGTTCTTTCCCTATCCCAATTTCTTTCAAACTTCGTAGGCATAGTCACTACCATCCAATCAAGGTCACTGTTGAGGCGTTTCTTTCGCCCTACCTATCTCCACTATCACAGAAGCTACAGACTTCGTACGAATTGCTCTGGATAGTTCGAGAGAAGCTCTTTCGTTTGACACTTAGAAACATTGCGTCATTGCACGCACATCGTTGTGACACGATTGCATTTCTAGTATTCTTACTTCTTCCTCCTCTTCTTCTTGTCGTCCGGAATCGCATTCGTTTTGCACGTAGTGTTTGTTATTCCTAGTTAGGTGCTTTCCTCATGTCCATTTCCTTTCAAATTTCATAAGCATCATCTCTAGCATCTCGTCCAGGTCACCTACTTTTTCGATTTTCAAAATCACTCATGCATAACCGTCCAGGCGCCATTTTGTCCATTTCTGGTCCATTTTAAGGCCTTTCTTTCTTCCTTCCTATCTCCACTATCCTAGATCCTACAAATTTCTAACAAATTCCTCTAGATAGTCTAAGAGATGTTCTTTCATCTGCGACGTATCACTTGACCTTCAAAATGCCATCTTCGTACTCAAAATTCACATTAGAAACCGACTCCGTCAAAAATCTCTAAAATTCTTGAAAAATGGACCCCTAAATAATCTAAAACTGCCATAACTTTCTCATATAAATTCCGTTTTGTATTTAAATCTCACAGTATCCTTATCTCATACTTGCACATAGCCATGCCAAATTTCACGCTCCAATGGCTATGCAAAACATAAATAGCGCCCTCTAAAGTTCTGGGAATGGGATTTCTTTCTGTGGCCGTATCTCCATTATGGCTTGGCAGACCCGTACCCTTTTTTGGATTTAGATACTTGAAGATATACTCTTTCAAGCCATATACAAAATTATATACCCTAACACTGACCGACTTTGAGAAAAATGCCCTCCAAATTCGCCATTTTGAAGAAAATTGAGAAATAACTTCAAATTGCTCTAGATTAGCGATCTTTATACCTACATCAATGAAACTTGGCAGACATATGTATCCATATACGTGACAACTGTCTGCCAAGTTTAGTAAAATTCGAATATGTCAGCGCAAAGTTATCGCCAAAAATGATGAATTTGCTATGCATTACGTAATAGCGCCTATAATGCGTGCAGTACATTGCGCGCAAATGACAATGGTGTGAAATTGACCGCAATGAAGTGCCCTTTCGAATGATACCAAGTATGGTATATGTTCACACAGAAAATTTTGTGTAAATCACATTTGAATAAGGGTCACTATACGATTTCCGCCGAGTTTCCGCCCAATATTATAACACGTATCGGCTAAGACGTCATTTCTCAGACTTTTTTTCGCCCCCTAAACATCCTTTTTTTTCCTTGAAATTTTGCAGTGACATTTAGAGTTCCAGTACGCAGGGAACCTCGTGGCCGAATTTTTGAAATTGGTCAAGGGGGCCATTAAAGACGCCATTTTGTACTATAAATCTATTTTACATCACGTGTTTCGATAGGATTATCATAGAAAAACAGAGAGTGGTTTACAATAACAACCATGAAATTTTCTTTCTAATGATACCAAATACGGCCTATAAAGAGACATAAAGAGAGAGAGAAAAAACAATTTAACTCCGGTCGTAATACAGATCCTGTACGTTTTCCGCCCATGCATCACACGGATTGTCTATTGGGCATATCGGGTTCACGCTGTTGGCCCCCAGAACGATCTATATTGCAATGAGGAACATGCACCAAATCCCAATGGTTTTTGCACGCAGTGCTTGCGAGCCCTTTCTACGTTCTTTCCCCTATCCCAATTTCTTTCAAACTTCGTAGGCATAGTCACTACCATCCCATCAAGGTCACTGTTGAGGCCTTTCTTTCGCCCTACCTGTCTCCAATATCACAGAAGCTATAGACTTCGTACAAATTGCTCTGGATAGTCCGAGAGAAGCTCATTCGTTCGACACGTAGAAACACGGCGTCATTGCACGCACATCGTTGTGACACGATTGCATTTCTAGTCTTTGTTTCTTTTCTTTCCCTTTCCTTCTCTTTTTTCCCTCTCTTTTTTTCCCTCTCTTTTTTCCCCTCTCTTTTTTTCCCTCTCTTTTTTTCCCTCCCCCTTTTCTCTTTTTCCCGACGGCAGCGCAATTTTACCGACAATATCCTGACAGGTGGGGGGGTGTCGCACCCCCCACACCCCCCCCTTTGGCGACGCCCCTGGAGAGGAGCCAACCCTACCCAAATAAGAGGCTAACGAACGAAAGAGACAGAAATTTTTGGTCTACCACTAGCTGATCGAGCCACGTACGTACTTATTATACTGCATCTCCTAAAATGGGTTCGGGAAGGAAGTTTTCATCTGTAAAATAATTACATATTTCAAATACGACAAATAGAAGGCCTACCTGGAAAATATTCCTCAGCAAGACCTTCAAATCTCGCCATTATGAGTGCTGCCCTCAATGTTGAAACCTGTGGAGCCTTCCTTGTGTTCTTTTTCCAGTCAAAGAGGAGATTCACCGTCCCTTTGGTGCCTACCTGCCCACCGCTGTGGTTTGTCTCGATGTATAAACTTATCTGCGTCTGGTTAAATCCCAATTCTCGGCCTAACTTTGGTACATTATCGTGGTTTCCGAGACCTTCCTCGCCCAGCTTAGCTAGCAGCTTCTCATCAATACCCGCCATGCGTTCCACCTGAAAAATTAATTAAGCCATGCACTAATAAATGCTGTGTGTGTAGAAAAGGCACTCCAGCAAAGCATAGAGAGTCAATACTAATGCATATTGACCTCTAGACAGAAATAACCATCTGGTATGGGTCATTCTTTAATAAAACTGATATTTGTCGTCATTCCATAATCGGAGGTCTAGTGGAGCCAGACGTAGTCTCAGTGGAACAACCGACGATAGAGACTGGAGCGGAGGTCTAGTGGAGCCAGACGTAGTCTCAGTGGAACAACCGACGATATAGAGAGACTGAATCTTTTGGTCTAATTAACCTCTAGCGCTGCACTACGTGTTACCAGGCAATTAACATTTGAATACCCGGTACATGAATAGTCAATACACTCATACAGGCGCGTACGCAGGGGGGGGGGGGGGGGGGGGGGGGGGGGGGGTTGAACCCCCCCCCCCCTTCATTTTTTTTTATGTGTGTATTTTGGAGCAAAACCCCACCCTTTGAATTTTTAATTATTTTTTTTACTGCACTCATAACACACAGATGCACACAACCATGCCGATGCGGCTGAATGGCAAGTTTGACAGTAGACTCGCAATTTGAATTTTTGAATTATTCTTTCTAGTCTAGCTAACAGTAACAACGGAAAGGTGAAAAATTGTATTTTACTGCTCTTTAGGTGTCATCAATCGTCACTAAAGTAGGTCTACTGATTTTTAGTGAAATCAGTTGATTTTTGTACAGTGGGTCAGTGGTGTTTGAAATGTTGAGAATCAATAGCTCAGCTTTTAATACACATCCAATTCTCCTGG